>CAWUFW010025891.1:15000-39166 GCA_963921515.1 Calotriton arnoldi | reverse complement strand
CGTAATTTGGCGGGCGTGTGCGCAGGTGCTGCGTGCGGCGCTAACTGGTGGTTTTGCATCCGCCAGCACAGGCGGTGAGTGCTTCACGCCCGCCATACGTATTAATGTGCCCCTAAATATTTATAGCATTTAGGGAGCGCTGTTGCGATAGCGGCGACTACCGCGCCCGTGCTAGCGATGTCTACAAAACCACCGGACTCCCGCCCGTCTAGCATCACTGCCCGCGCCCGTCCCAATTACGATGCGGCGATAGGCCAAAGCTACTAGCCGATAAGCCAGCACCGTCGCCATCCAAATAGCCCGACACATCTCGGCGATAGCTAACATCTTACCGATCGACAAGCTGCATCACGCCGCTCACTGCACCATACGCTGCCGCTCCCACCGGCGTCCAGCGTCACCGACCTGAGCTGTGACAGCATGGACAGCTAGATCGCGCCTGGCCAGGCGATAACGCGAGCCAGCACTGCAGGCCTCCCAGTGCTTCTGCTGATGCACCACCAGGGCGCAACGCCTGTGAGACTAGTGTAGGCACCACAGCTGAGTGCAACGCCAGGCAGGCGCACCTGGTCGGAGGCGGACAAGCGGACAACCCCGCCAGCGCGTGTACTGCATCATCGCTTATCGCATCCACATATGTACACACGCAAGATCGCAACATCAATGGGCAATCGCACACACCACTAGAGGTTGGAGCTCCAACCGCCGTCATGGCCCAAGCGGCCAGCTTTGCCGCACATGCGCTGCATACGCCGAGGCCAGCCCGCAGTCACTGCGGCTCGCTACAGGCCTGAATTTGACCAAGCAGCCATCCTTCGCGAGCGCCTGTGGCTGCCCGTGACAGGCCGGCCTGGAACATGTCCCAACGCCCAGCATTGGGACACGCGGCCGCAACCGGCGGCGCATGCCGTGGTGCCCGGCAAACACCCCAGTGCTCAACAACGCCGCAATCTGGCCCCCGGTGTCGGCAGGCCTGTCCGGCGTGGCACACAGGACCGCAGCCAGGAAGAACGTGTGCCAGCGACAGAAAGGCAGCTTGTGCCACCCAGGCATGCCAGCTCAAGACATATAGGCGGAACACCAAAGCCCGAGGGACCGACAACAGGCGGGCCTTCAAGGAGATAGCAGTCTGCACAGAGGCCCAGCGCAGGCGCAACGCTGCACGCCACACGGAGGCGGTGGCACGTGAGGTGACCGCCCATTCAACCTACGAGGCCACAGCCTAGACGAGCACCGTGGATGCAGCACAGTGTCCCAGGCGTGTTTAGTATCCGAACACAGGGCACGGCGCACGGGCAGACAATTTTGCATATCACTGAAGCTTTGCAGACAGCGGGAGAACACATCCCCATGTCGACGCATGCAGAGTTGGTGGAGCGATCACGCCAGCTGACTGGCGAGACTGTCTGAGCGCATGAGGGAGGAGGGCCGCTCAGGCCTGCAGGCCGGCAGGGCACAGAGTCTGTCTCCCCTCTGACTACACCCAGAGCTCACCAGCAGCCCCGGAGCGTGCACAGTGCGGGCTGCACTTGGCCGGGCCACGCCACCTGCAACGGGCCGGCTGCGAGTAGCACGCAACCTGACACGCCTACTTGGCTGCGGGCAGCTCAGAGCTCCAGCTACCGGCCAGCCTCCTGCCACTGTGGGATGCGTCTCCGTCACCAGCTGAGTGCGATCGACTGACTGCGCGTCACGTTGTTCAGACTGCGTCATGCCCGTCTTCTACTGGCCGGAGGTGTCCCCTACCAGCATCCATCGACATGCCAACCCGGCATGTCTGAAGAGCGAGGCCTGCTACCACTACTCTCCTCTGGGCACAGAATATACCTATGGGCATGGCGTATGTGGCTGGCATCGCGCCGCCGCAAAATGGTTTTTATACTGCGGCGGATCATCGAAGGCCTTATCGAATGTCACCCAGCATGCCCCAGCATGCCCCATCATGGTCCTCCGAGGACGAAATACAGGCAAGCGCAGCCGAGCAGCCATATCCGCTACGATTGGCTGGCAGAGCATATACACACCAATGGTATGGAAGCTGCTGACGGCATCACGTGGCCTCTTCGTCGTGGGGTTTAACGCTGATTCCCAGTGATGTTGGCCCGCGCTAACTCGCATGACTCCAGTCACCACCGCAGCAGCCATACCAAGCGACCCGACAACCACCTGCATCAGCATTCATACATGACTCGATATGTTGGTTTTACACTGTTCTATAAATCCGGGAGCACACGCCATGGTGAGGTAGTGGCATGAGCTCTGTAATATCGCACATGAACGGAGACTCCTGTGTAACCAGGACACGATGAATCAGCGCATGAACACACACACCGCTCTGTGGACGCTGAATAGGTAAGCCCACAGATGCAGATGCTGCACCCCTCCCACTACACCGGAGTATACCAGAGGACTCTTTGCATGGGCGGCTGAAACCACTCACAGCTGGCACGACAGTGACAGCGGAGCATGTCCGGTAACCACCACAGTGCGGCAACAAGTGGCTTGCGCCGCTGCATGCGCCTGCCTGATGTCAACTCACATGCGCGTGCGCATGGCAACGCCAGCAGGCCTGATGCATGGGGCTGAGATGGACTGTGCCCATGATGCCAAGCGATTCTGGTAGGCATAGCGCGCGTGTCAGAGTCCGCGGCTCCACCTTATCGTGGAGTACGTGCTGGCCTTAACAGTGTCACTCTGAAGCCCATCCCAGTACTGACAGCCAATCACATGTGACCCCACACCCTATCCCGTTTTGCAGTCGCTATCATTGCATCTCAACGTATCGCTGCCAGTAGTGTCCGCTATACTGCATCTGGGGACAGAAGACTCAGTATATGTTTGAGCCAAGGCCTGCTCACGATCATTTGCAATGCAGGCTGAGAGAGGATTGAGGTGTGAAATTTTGCTGACGGTATTGTGACATGACCATGTAATCCGCGGTATTGGATGTCAGCATGCAAATGGCTGGCACTACGAGAAGACACACATGTGACAGATGTGTCGTGAGCAGTGGAATGAGTGAGATGCGACCAGGTAATACATGCGGTGGAGGCACGCTTGAATTCACTGGGCGTATCGGAGGACACCTGTCGAGGAAATGGCTGCGTGTGTGCGCCTGTGCCGGGCTGCGACACAGGCGCGAAACGCCCTCTCTCGACAATGGCCATACTCCACTGACAGGCACACGGCCGGCCAGTGTAGCCCAGCATGGCAATCCGCTGCAAGCTACGGGCGGGATGGCAGTGAGGCATGAGAGATGCTCACCGCTCACTCCTGGTGCGCAGCGTACATGGCGCTGGCACAGTGGAGAGAGGGCGCACCACAGCCTGTGGCTAGCAAATATCCATTGCCCCAACACGCCACATCCCATTAGCATTTGGCGTCATCACCACCCGGCCCTGAGGCCAGGTGAATGGGCCATCAGCCACGAACCAGGCAGCGACCTGACCGCCGGAACAGCCACAGCACCACTGAGATGCTGGAGCTGTGATGCATGGTCCACCAGGCCAGGTCTTAATTGCGCTGAGTGAGCTGAAGAGTCACTGACATCATGCCCTGGACACCCACTCGGCAGCTGGTTGCATACTGATGGAAGCCAGACTATATGCTGGCGCTAGCCTGCGGGTAACATGCATGACAGGGGGCGGGGTGAACATGAGGCTGGGGGCGAAAGACGACTGCTATCACTATCAGTTAATTTACAAGGGATGAGAAAGAGGCGTGTCCCGTCTGTGCCTTCACTTACCTTTGGTGATCAACACGTACGGGCTCAAGCACCTAGACCATCGGGCGCCACCAGCACTGACCTTCCCCGTGAGTGACTGGTACGAGTGCTGCAATCATGTGTAGCCTACCCCGCGCGTGCATGTGGGCCCTCCATGATCCATGTCTGCGACAGAAAATGTGACATCTTCAAGAAATTGCAGCTCAGAAGGCGCATCAGCTCCGGCGAGTCCCAGAGAATCACAGGGGCGCAGCTGTGCCTGTGTGAAGGCACATGCATATAGACACATCGACACCAGTGTATCCCAGTCTGCCCGCATCTGCAGTCCATCATGGGAGGCTGAACACAGGGCAGCACACGTCTTATGGAGTGCACCCTGCGTGACCAGCAATAAATGATACCCACCAAGCTATCCCACACAAGCCTTCCACGGAACATCTCAATGGTCAGTGCAGAGAGTCCGCGCCCGTGGTGGATCAGGCAGGAAGACATGCACACACATGCCAGCTCCCATATGCGACTGCCGCCTGGCGCGTGCAATGACTCTCACTGACGTGTGACTCCCTGGCACACGGCCGTCTTTGGCATGGGGCTGTCAATCTTGCCTGTCAGTGTTTTGGGAAGATGTGATCGATACAGTGCTGTACATAAGTGCAGTGCTGACACCTACTACTGTCTCTATCCCCTAGATGCCACAGATCCCAGCTGATGGCGCAGCCTGACGCCCGCATCGTCGTCGTCGTACCTATCGGCGGCGGTCAGCGCTCAGCGGACATTCTGTTGCGTGGCGTTGGCTGGCGGAATTAGCGGTCGTGCCCCTCAGCAAGCGCGAAATCGTTGAGACTTCGTCCCGTGTGCCGGCTGCGCATGGCAGTGGTTTGTATCACTGGCCATTGCCATTATTGAACTGTGTAGATGTATTTGTGGCGTGCCGATATCCCAGCGACGTGAATGGCGAGAATTGCTGTAATGCGTGTTCGTGACATGTGATCTCCTGCCATTATCTAAGAGAGACATTAACCGCCCGCAGAAATAACTGCGGGCGACTAAAGATGACAAAGGAAGTTTGGCTGGACAGACCAACCCTGCCGGCGTATTAGCTGATCGTCACCGCTGGTCTATCCGACTGCTGTGCCCCGACTAAGGTGGCGCAAGCCTGATCAACCACTGGATGTTCAGCACAGTGGGCAGTGGAGAGGATGATCTGGCTTATGTTCAGCAGGTGGCGGATGCTGGCAGCCATGATGTATGCGGAACGAGCCATCGCCACGAGGCTAGATGAGGCCAATGAAGAACGTCGCATTCTGCCCGCTGGCGCGTCTCACCGCCGTCGTTGGGCCATTGATGTCGACGCGTTTCCACCGCGGGCCGCTGTTTCACAATGCGGCAGGAGCACGCGCTCCTGAATGTTGAAATGGTGCTGAACATGGTGATCACGCGTGTACAAGTTCCCGGGCTTCGGCCCATGGCATGTCGCGGCAGCCGCCGCGGCGCCAATCTCTCAATATGCGGCTGGGGTCGTGCCTGTTAATGCGATGATGTGAGTGGTATGGCGTGCTGTGCGATAACATCCTATCCGGTTGGTGTAGCGGTTTATACGTATTCACTCACGCCCGGAAGCGATCTCGTATCGGCGCTCAGTCCGGTAATCTCGCTTTGAGCGATAAACACAATGGGCGCATGAAGGACGCAGGCGTATTGATCGGCTGGCCTCATAATTCCGGTTCAAGTCGCCTGAACACACCGGTCAGCTTCCCCACTGCCGGCGGTGAAGTGCTGCATCTTTGTAATCCTGGCCGACCGGCTGGGCGTGGTAACGGAACGAAGACTATGAAACTGAGCGAAGAACGAAGAGTGGCTGGCGACAACGGCTTCCCGCTGCTTCACTTGGCGATGTATCGGCGTGACTCTGCGGCGTGCTGGTGAACGCAGGTGTTGTGCGCCTCTTCAACGTTCACCTGGTGTGGATCCGAAGCGATGGCATTGGTGGTGGATGGTGCCTCTTTTTTATCAGCACGTCTGACAAAAACTGGTGCATTTTATTTGTATTCTGCATTACTATTGGTTGTGCGACATGACAGATTTCTTATGTACATTCTTATGTTATTGTTTGTTGTATGTGTTTTAGCCCAGCATTGATGAAAAGAAAGCATTCTTAACATAGCTGTGAGAGGTGTGTGCATTTTGGGATGGGATGGATGGTATGTTGTATGTGCATGGTGTGTCTGTGAGTTTGATGGGTTCAGTGGTGTTCGTGTGCATTTATGTTGATCCGCTCTGTTGCGTCTAGTGTTGTTTGTCTTACATAGGCGTAGTTGTGGGGTGTGTTGTTGACAGGCAGTAGGGGCTACATGGACAGGACTTCAATGGTGTTTCGGTTGTGTGTGATGAGTTGCACAGTGGCTGCCGTGTGGGACTATATTCAGTGTGGCTTGTGCATGCAGACGTGGCTCCTTGGGTGTTGCTATGTCTGTGATGGGTCATGTGGGGTGTGAGTCTGTTGTTCATGTCCGTGTGCACATTGTTCACTTGTTCGTGACGGTGGGCGGTGCTGCGTGTTCGTCTGCTACGTGACATGCCCCATGTGTTGGTCGTGTTATGGTCCTCATGCCTCCAGTAATCCAGCCCTGTCCAGTTTCCCACCTGCAAGTTGTTCGTGCGTGCACTGTACTGGATGCCACATGGCTCTAAGCGGGGGTGCTCCATGTTGCAGGTCTGTGGGGGTGGGGGGTGTTGTGGGTCGTGGGGGTGGCTGGACACCCACTGACACCGATTGCTGTGGACCGTGATGTCTGCCTTTCGGCTGTCGTTGTGCACTGCGGTGGCTGACACGTGGCTGTGGGGTGTGGGGATGCTCCTCCTTGCTGTGCTGTGGGACTGGGGCCTGGTGTGTGTTGTACTTGGGCTGTCCACCGTCCCACCCACTGCACTTTGTGTTCCTGCCACTTACCTGTTACTTGTCGGTTAGTGCAGCTGTGGCGGACACATGGGTGTGGTGGGTGCTCGTTGTGGCGCTTCTGGCATATTTGGGGACCTGTTGGTGGTTACGTGGCTGGCTTAGTGTACACATGTCCCCACGCATCTTACAGTTGTTCGGTTTGGGCTGTGTGTGGTAGTGTCTGTTGCATGTGTGTGTGATGTGTTGTGTATTGTGTGCTGGACATGGGGGTGTTTGTCCCTGGGAGCTGTGGCATGGTGGTAGTGCATGTGAGTACATAGCGGTGTGCTGGTATACATTAGTTTGTACTTACCAGCCTCCACTCCCCCTGCTAATCCGGCGAGGATCTCTGGATGTATTACGACTCGCACCTTCTCCTCCCACGCTTTGAAGGTCTTAAAGAGCGCGGGATTCCCTCCGCCAGTGACGGCAGCCAGCTCTCTGTTTTTGCCCTCCTTCTTCTTGACCAGGCTCTTTACGTCATTCCAACGTTTGTTAATCTCGACTCTGTTCCTGGGTAGGGTCCCGACTGCATTGACCTGGTCTACGATCCGGTTCCACATTCTGTTTCTGGTGGCTAGTGGTGTGTGCTGGACCATGTTCCCATAGATTTGTGGGTACACCTTGATGATCTCGTCGACCATGACCGTCAGCTCCATGGGCGTGAACTTGGGCATTCTTTGTGGTGCCATGGTGTTTGTGGTGCTGGTGCGGTGTGTGTTGTGTAATGTGCAGGGGGTTTGTGGTGCCGGTGTTTGGTGGTGGTGGTAGTGGTGGTGGTGTTTGGTGGTGGTGGTGGTGGTGGTGGTGGTGGTGGTTGTGATGTGTGCGTTTCTGTGGTGTGCTGCTGTCCTTGCTGTGTCACTGTGTCCTCTCCTCTCCTCTCTGGTTTGCAATGTAGCAAGGGGTTGTGGTCTGTGGGAGTGCTGCTTTTGTACTCACCTATGTGGGTGTGTCCTCATGGTCTGTTGTTTTCAGGTGTGTTGTGTCTGGGGTTCTGGCCTTTGTATTTTTTGTTTGTCCGGGGGGGTGTTTTCGGGATGTGTACTGTGCTTGTGTATTTGTGCGTGCCTTGCTGTGTGGACTTGTTGGCCATGTTGTGTGCTATTGGTTTTGTGTGCGGATGGTTTCTGTGCAGGTACGTGGGCGCCATGGCTTCTGCCGTGTCGATTCTCATCGGCGTTGTTTGCGCTGGCGGGCGGTATATTTGTGGTTTTCCGCGCTCATGTCGGTGCGATCGTAATTTCACGTGCGGTGTGTCGGCCGTGAGGGCGGGCGGTTTTGTGTTGTCGTGCGTGTTTCCGTCCGTGGCGGGCGGTTTGACTCCGACTCGGACGTTGGCGGGCTGTATTTTGTGTGCTTTTCCGCCGATGGCGGTTTTCGGTTTGTGTAATCGTAATGGCGTGGTCGGTGTTCAGGCGGTGTGTGCGGGCGGATTTTTGCCGCTTCCATGCCTGGCGGATTTATTTACGCCGGGTATCGTAATGGGCCCCTAACTAACTATAATTAAACTACAAACAAACTATAAATACATTAAAAAATAGTACAAAAACAATATTTTAACATAACGATATTTTAACAGTCGATATTACATACTTCGATATTTTAAACACTTAAAATCGATATTTTTAACATCGATTTACACAACATCGATATTTAGTACTATCGATATACTAAAGTCGATATTTATGTATGTCGATATAAAAATTTCGATATTATGTCTACTTACCAGGACAGAGATCTCCTCTCAAATGGTATTCACTAATGGTGGGTGCAATTTCCTCCCAGTAGTAGGATTAATGAGTCTCCACCCCTTACGTAAGGGGGGTGGTGACTCTAACATCTTATGTCTGTAAAGTTACTACAGGTCACTTTGCGAGCAGGCTCCATATCTGCCCCTATAGAACATCATCTCAAAATTGAAAAGTATAAGTAAATGGCATACTCTAGACCTCAATCATGCACACCTGATAAACATTAGCCCTGCAAACACATATACTCAGCCCACACCCTGGCCTCTGGCCTTTTCCCTTTAGACTATGTCATTTTGTGACCTGGGTGAAACCCACAAATCATCTATGGATGCAGCCAACTCCACTCAATAGGAAGAGTAACTTCACTGAGGAAGAGAGAAATCTTGTAGTTACCTTTGCTGTTGATCATTACAAGGAACTGTATTGCCTGCCTCCATGCACCTTATAAAGCCTTATGAAAGGCTTTCCTGGTTTGAGGGGCACTATTCCTGGCCATCTTCCTCTTCTTCAGAGAGCAGAAGCACTTGAAACTCTTCCATAAGCAGAGGCACATGGGGTTGTGGGGAGGGACCAAATCTCACTTGAGGATGCGTATGGTTTAGGGAAAGGGGGGAAGGCATACTGTAGAACACAAGAACACTGGTAGGGGAGGTTTGAGACACAGAACCTGTAGATGTAGCTGGAAAAGCAGAGTTATCTGTGCTGGTCAGCATACTCATCTCCATGGGCTTGCTCTCTGCTGCCACCCCTTAAAGTCCCAGAGAGAGCAGCGGCTGACCAGCATTCCCCTACTTCATGATCTCCGGAAAAGCAGCCATGTACACATACAAAGGTGAATGGGGTGCAACCCTACATTGGAGTGTAACACAGGCACCCGCAGCAGCCCCTGCAGTGGAGGGGGTTCCACCCCTAAAAGGGGCCCCATTCAACCCAAAGCCTCTAAATATCTGTGATTTTCAGAGTGCTCTCGGCCCCTCACCACCTTCTGATGGGGGACCCTATCAACTTGAGTTACGCCACTGCCTCACATAAAGACTCAGAGGGCTCACTCTTGGCTGCTTTTCTTGCAGGCAGGCTCTTACACTTGGTGAAGGAGTACCAGGGGGGGGTACCTGGAGGCACCTTTGTTGTGAGGTTGCCTCCTGGTACAGCACAGATGTTAGTTCATGTTGGCCATCGTCCTCATCTTCCAGGCATACAGTGTCCAGATCAACCATCCCCTCACTTGTATCAGCAGCCTCTTCTGAAGTCTCTTGATTGAGTAGCGGTCTGGGCAGAATCACCCTTTCTGCTGGTATTTAATCCTTCCTACCCTGTGTTGATGCTGGTGTCTTCCTCCTGTGCCTGCCAAACGGCTGAGGTCTTCCTCCTTCCAAGTCCTGTAGTGCAGGAGGCTCTTCACTGCGCCACACAGGGGACTACAAAGCCCGGCAACCACAGGGGCCCAAGAGGCAGTCCCTGTCAAACACTTGCAACTCCATGTTCCAAGCACTATAAAGCATGCCAGCAAGTCCCCGCGGTGAGGGTGACTGTTCACTGTGGTAAATAGGGGGACTATAAAGCCCAGAAACCACAGGGCCCCAGGACGCAGTCCCTGTCAAACACTCACAAATGCTTGTTACAAGCACTATAAAGTGCACCAGCAAGTCCCACTGTGTGGGAGATGCTTCACTGTGGCAAATGGGGGGGCTACAAAGGCCAGCAACCACAGGTCCCCAGGAGGCTGTCCCTGTGAAACACTTACACCTGCATGTTCCAAGCGCCAGCCAGTCCTGTGGTGCAGGAGGCTCTTCACTGCGGCACAGAGGGGACTACAAAGCCCGGCAACCACAGGGGACGTGCGCAGGCTGCGCCCGGGAGAAGTTCGGGCAAAGGGAGGGCCTATCAGCACAAGGTACAGCAGGGCAAGGCCACTCCCCTTGACTTTGTCGTCAAATTACTGCCAGCCTGATAAGAACAAAATCAAGGTGAACTTGTGGGCCCTGCAGCCGATTACACAATTGGATTGTCTGGGACCAATGATTTGTGAACCCTGAACGAGTGACTGGCGAGCCTGATACCCAGGGAGCCCCTCGTCTTTTTTTCAGTATCATCAGGGCGGGGTCTAATTGACTTTGGTGGTTGCATAGAGCTCATTGTTTGTTTTCTCTTGCTGAACTTCACAACCTAACACGCAACAAGAGGGGCTCTAATTGCGGATGTGCTGTTGTCTCCCAAGGAATCTGCCAGGAATCTCTCTTCTCCACTTTTAGGGAGCTCATGTCAACTGTTGGCTTTAAGATATTAAAGGGAGCTGCATCTCCATTGATTATCTGGAGATACGAACTCCTAACTTTTAGTATGATCTAGAACTGGGTTGAAGTGCTGCACAAACTTGCCAATTCTTGAGAAATGTTTTCACGCTATTAGGTGAAAGTCTCCAGTGCCTAGTTAAACTAGCGTGTGTTACACGGGACACGAGTAACGTGATCTAATTGGGTTCCCATCAAGTGGCACAACGCAGATTGACTGAACTCCATAGTAAGGATAGTGAAATCCCGAAGGACGTCTTCCTATTTGTTCTCAATCACAAAAAAGTCTGTAACTTGGACATTTTAGTTATTGTCTTGGGACAGGGGTAAAAGGACTGAGTTTTATTTTTCTCTTTCCTCTTTCTCTTTTATCGTTAAAGCTCTTTTGCCTATTTAAACCACCAACTAATAAGGACTAGTAGAAGTTAACACTACTGGCCATAATGGTAAACCGTAAGGCTAGTGATAAATTAACAGATGTGGGCACGGCAAAGAATCACCCAAGACATTCAGCGGAAAACTGTACCATGAACAAAATTTATGACCTGATCGAGGAGGTAGAAGGGTTGCTGGGACCAAAATTGAAGGGGAACAAGTTAGCTAAAGGCCGGCAGGGAGACATCAAATCTTTCTTCAGTAAAATCGGGAAAAACTGTACATCAGCCCAATCTAGTAAAGGTTCACTTACTTGCTCGCAGTTATCTTCTGCCATTAGCTAGAGAACACCAGATAGAGCCCAACCCATAGTCCCTTCCCTTTCAGCCCCTCTAATTGTCATCGAATGTTCTAATCAGTTTGAACCTCTAATAACCCTGGATAAGCATGATTCCAATATAACTCAACTAACAACACCTCGATCCTGCTTACTCAAACCCATTAGGGATTCTACACAACAGCAGTTACACATGCTTAAGCAGGAAATATTTGAACTAAGAGATTACTTTGGCAAGTTGTGCAAGGTACTTAATGACAAAATGGACGACTTATTGGTCAACACAAATTCACATCAACCCAAACACCCAAGCAACACTATTGAGAACAATGCACAATCATATAAAGACAACCAGCCCTGTAAGATACATACGTCTAACACTGTTAATGCATCTGTGAGGACAGTTAAACATCCAATTAAATTAGGACATAAACAAGATCTCTTCATGAAATTGGGCAATAGCCCCATACATCAAAAATGCGCCCAGGGCCATAAACACCACACTCTGAGGACAGCTACAAATCTAGATACAATAAGTGCCTGACCTAGAACTATGGTGCAGTCAAAAGAGAATTATGATACATTTATGATTAATGTCCCAAAACTACCACTAGGCCTCAGAGAAACATGAGGCTTACTAACAAACAAAGTCATTCACTAGGTCAGGAAAGTGAGAGGGTGCAGATCTGTTATCAGAGAGGATTTAACAATGGCTACGCGATTTACTAATGAGTCTTTAAGTTTTGACCACATTGGCCTGAAATTAGCTAAGTATGGGCTAATAGAAGGCCTAATAGCATTAGAATATAGATTTATGCCTCCTTTAGGAACCCATATAAGACTCAAGGTGAATGCTCCTAGTCGTATACCAGCTCTAAAAATCAACTCCCCTTTGATTCCATTAATTCACCCACAAACCACAGCTTCCACGGAGTCACATGCAGCTAACCTGTCGGACATTGATCGACTGACGGTAAGCCAGAGAGGGGATTGATTAAATCAAGTGCCAAAGCATCCCCCTTCACTTAAGTATTCCACCGGCAGAGATACTAAATACCTCGTGTAGCTCTGGGAGCATTTGGGGAGATAACAATATTGACCCTGAAAACTTAGAGCACCTAACAAAGCAAAGGGTTAATGCATTAGAGCAAGAAATTGGAGTAAATATTTGTGAAAAAACTAGCATACAAATGTGGTCTTGGAACATTGCTGGAGTCAGATCCAAACTAGGGGACCCGGAATGGGGCACATTCATAGACCATCATCACATTATCCTATTTCAGGAGACATGGGCTACAGATCCTAGCTTTATATCTGAGTATATTTATTTACTGGCAATGCTGTACCTTTCTCTGCTGGGAGGGTGTCTGGAGGGCTGTTGATCTGGTTGAGGATGGATCTGTTCCCCATAGTTAAAATAATACCTTCTAAGAGTAGAGATCTATTGGGCATAACTATTAAAACAAGCACCATGCCGGGGGCCAGGCAAATTGCCATTATAAACATTTATTTACGCTTAATTCCTCCAAATGTACAGTCAAGAACCATAGATTGCCTTACGGCTCTGACTGAACAGCTTTACTATAGAGATCATAAAATCATCGCCGGTGACTGCAAAACGCAAATCCCACCCAGCACTGATAGCCTGGACCAGGTGGTGCTAATAAGTGACCATAGGGTGTTTCATATGTTCCCCTGGTCCTGAAGCTAGTCAGTCTAAGGTCTCTGTACAACTTGTGGACTTACTAGAAGCACAAGGGCTGAAGGTTGTGAATGGATCCACTCCCTCTGACTCTCCGTCACGCCCAACGTTCAAGACAGCATTGTACACAAGTAACATTGATTACATCTTTTTGGATAGAACTCTCTGGCCCTCTCTGATAGACATGAGAGTAGTACCCAGATCAGATAGCGATCACAGCGCACTAAGGGGTCTATTACGATGGTGGTCGGATGTCCACCGCCGGGCCGGCGGTGGTGCCCGCCGGACCGGCGGTGGACATCCGACCGTGATCGCAAGCCAGAAAACCGCTGGTCAGATATGGATGGCGGTGGTGACCGCGGCGGTGGGAAATTCCGACCGCTGCTTTTCCGCCGGTTGCCATCCACACTCCTGCCTGGCGGACTGAGCAGGACCGGGATAATGGTGGCGGTGCAGAGCAGGCTCCGCCGGCAGGATTATGATGCCGGCGGTAGCCAGACTTTCCTCAGCGGTCAGACCGCCATGGAAAGGCATGCAGAGATTGTCTTCCGGAGGCCTGTTGCGGGCCCCCAATGTTTTGGGGGGGTGTGGGTGCACTGGGGGGGTACCCATGGTCCCCCCTTACATTCCCCTGTACCAGGTGGCAGGCACTGAGCAGTGCCTGCCACGCAGTGCAGGGAAATGCAGGACATGCTCCTTTGGACATCGCGGCGGTGCTGCGGGCAGCAGCAACCACCGCAATATTAAGGCCCGCGAACCGACCGCCACGGTCGGATTTCGACCGCGGGTCATCGTAATTCGACCAGCGGTGATGTCGCGGTCCATGCGGGCGGTCTTTTCCCGCTACCATGGCGGTCGGGGAGGTTTTCCGACCGCCATCGTAATAGGCCCCTAAGTATCCATTTCCATGCAAGACTGTTTCTGAGTATTAAACACCCTTGTAACAACCTTATAAACCCAATAGAGACTTGTAATAACAGAAAGAATCCAAAATGTTTTGTGATAGCAGATAACCCCCAAATGCAAACTCCTGGGGTGGATTAGGATTTCTGTGTATACCATGAATGTACTGGAATATTTCATGGATGTTCTTTCAGACCCTATAGTTCATAGCATTTTTCTTCAAAATTGTGCTGTAAAATGCATTTTTGCCAAGGTTTTTAGAGAGGAATATCCCTGCCAGGCCTTCCTTTAGTCAGGCCATTTCACCTCTAAGTGGATTTTAAATGACTATGTAAGCCTCACTAACTGGAAAGGTCAGGAATCCCAGCTTCAGATGAACACAGAAGTATATTGAAAAAATAAATAATGATAACATGTTTTTATACAGCACTCCAAATTGCACTTCTGTAGCCAGTAATTGCTGCAAATAACAGGTGCTACTAACACCCAATTTAATCACTCAGTCTAATAGCACTCAATTCACCTGCCTCAGAAGGATAGGACGCTGAGTCATTGTGATCTGCAGAACATGGCATAACTCACCAGCAGACATTTAACTCTCTGAGTCATCCTACTGGCTCAAAGAAACTGAGAAAATGGTTGAAAAGTGTTCGGATGAGTAAGGGAATAGACAAAATTGACAAAGCTAAAAAAGATGCAGATCCTCGTTTACTTATGCAAATAAGTGCAAGAGAAGGATTTCAAGGCAGGCTGCAGGAAATAGGGAAATATGTATGCATCGGTTGAACCAATTCTTCCGTTCTGTGATAGAAATGGAAAGCATCAAATACTTCAGGCTGGCGGCTGCAAGGGCATCTGGACTCCACATTCACTGCGGAAACCTCCTTCTGCAGGGCACCGTCTGTCTCTCTTCAGTGACCTCACTTGTGCCCAGGATTTAATAACAAAGTGATACATGATTGAAATCTGACACCAGAGCAAACCACAAATATATTGGGGGAGGGGTCAGGATTTTTCAGACCTTATTTTAGAAACTGTTATGGGCAGAAATAAGTCTTGTGTAACAGTGTTTCAGTATAAAGCTTCTTCAGATGACCCCCCAGGGCAAATTAATAGGTATGTATATTTTCTACAAATTTTAGTTTGGCATCAAAGTGGTACCCAACATGTTGGTCGCTGTACCTTAAATGTTGCTCTCCAGTAGTTTAAAGAGCATGCGGCTCATTTCCAGATTATGCTCTTCTATTGGCTGCTCTAGCACTTGTTCTTCAGAGACATATCATAGCAGGAGCAAATTATCCAGGATCCACGAACTGAACACAGTTTAAATGCAACATATATAGTGGTGGATTGTGATCACTTAAGGAGAACCACAAATTTCCTGCTGAAGCATCTGATCGATAGTATCAGTATAAGAACAGTGGTTCTTATAGACTTTTAAAGGATCTAGGGCACAAACTTTGGAAAGTCTGTGTAAATCTTCTCCCAGTAATCATTTCTGTGAACAAATAAGCACAACGTCCAGCGAATAATCGGTGACACTTGACTTTATAACATTTACTTTATATATCAAAAATTGAAGAATAAGAAAATCTGAAAGGTGCTCCAAAGATAAAGTGAGACGATTCAGTGCACGAGTGGTGAACAAAGTGAAACAAAAAAGACGAAACAACTAAAAATAAAGAAACAATTTGTTGGCTGCCATGTGCATATTTCATTCTAAGAAATGATTGTATTTCTCATTAGTCATCCTTGGACTGCACAATCAATGCAAAAGCAGTCCAAAAGTGCCAATTAGTCAATAGTTTAACTCACTATTAAGTTATGATTGTACCACTGAATAACGGTACCCAGAATATCATGGTGCAAGAATATCAAGAACAGAATATCGAGGGGAAAAATATTGAAAGCTAAGTTATCTACTATTCCTGACTCCACATATATGTACCCTGAAGATATATGTACCGCGTAGGTACATATATGTGGAGTTAGTTATACAAAATCTAGACTTACTTACCTGTCAATATTATTTTTTCGATATGTTGCCCAGGATATTGTGTCCCATCGATTTTCTGGCGTCCATATTCAGGGTGCACACCATAATTAATTATAAAGGGCCGATTATGACTTTGGTGGTGCAGCGCCGGGTCCGCCCCTCATCCGCACCGCTAAAGCCTTGGTCAAACCGCCTGCCAGGTTAGGAGTTTCCTCCTGTCTGGCGGACTGGTTTTTGGCGTTCCTACGACGGTGCCTCAGAAAATAGGCACCGCAATAGGAACCACAAAAACAGTTCCTGAACTGCATGGACTGAAAAGTCCATGTCATGCAAGAACTGGGGTCTATGCACACACAGGGGCACATGTTGTACTCCCCTGTGTGCATCCTCATGTGGAGGAAGCACAGGGGGCCCCCTTTGTTTCCTCTCCGCCACGGTGTTCATAGAGGAGGGACCTCCATGACACCACCGGCGTAGAGGAAATTTGTAATATTCTTGGCGGGACAGCGGCGGTCCCGCCAAGCATATTACGTCCTCCTGACTGCCGCAACACCGCCAGGGAATAGCGGTTCCCTGGCAACTGCGGCAGGGCTGTGGCAGTCGGACCACTCAAATCGTAATGGGCGGTTGGGAGACCACCACCGCAGCGCCCCCATAAGTCTGGTGGTCCATGGACCGCCAGACTCGTAATCGGGTCCTAAATGTCTCTTCAGATGCACATCTTGAAGATTTTTCCTGTTTCTCTTTATTGTCACCCATTGAGTTCCATAGGAGCATCTAGTGGGCCAAGGTCTAGCTGGCCAAATCCAAGAAAAGAGCATGCATTCTGCTAATTGCAGCAATTAGCAAAATGTGCATACTAGTAGGTTTATGGGAAATACCACAACGTGGGAGCTGATGCCTTATGGAAACTGAAGCATGTGCTAATTAATCATTAAGGAATTTGTAAATGAGTATACTGCTGCCAATAAGAAAGTTTGTAAATTGATTTTACTTAAGAATAATGGGAAGATGCAAGAGAGTCATAGAAAACTGCAGGCTGCTCGCTAGGGAATTATGGGCACTTACAACATGTGCTCACAGGATCATTATGAAATATTATGAATGCTACCTCAATTTCCTTGACTGAAAATTCTGTGATGCTAAGCAAATCATTTAATCTCCCTGTGCCTAGGGGGCGCTAGAGTGCCGGCTGAAAAATGGCCGCCACTCTGTGAGGCTCTGCCGGCTGGACCGCTGATCCGTAATTTATTGAGCGGATCGGGTGGGTGCTGTGAGCCCCAAATGACAGCAACGGGCACCGGAATGACCCATGCCTGACTGGTCCCGAGAAGGAGTGCCGCGGACACCCGTAAGCGGGTGAAACGAAAGATCATCGCCGCCGCGGGACCGAGACGCAAAATGGCGGCCCCGCGCGTGGTGGCCTGAGGAGCTCCGCTTGCTCGCAGCGCCAGAACAGCATTGGAGTGCCCCGCTGGTCTCCTACATGCCCGCCGCCTAGGACGAGACACCCTGCACCAGCAGTAGAGAGGCGCGAGCAGCGGTCCTGGTGGGCCCCCGGTGAGCCTGCCGCTGTGCTGCGGGAGACTGGGCCCGCGCGGACAGATCGCGCCCCGGGGCCCGGCGGACTGCAGCGGCGACGCGCACTCAGTGCGTAGGAACCTGCCATCTGGGGGTGCCTTGCGGACAAGGAGCCGGGATCTTCGACTGGCCCGGGGGCATGGGTGGCATCCTCACAATCGGCAAAAAGGAGGCCTGCTGCGACCCGAGCTTGGAGGCAGGGAAAAGACACTGCCTGTGGGGAGCTGGGACCCTGTGTGACACCCTAGCGTGCCGAGGCTTGAAGAGTGAGACCGGCCTCGAATATCCGGCACGCCCCTTGTGTGGTGAGTGACTGGAGCGGGGGCCCATGCTGTGAGTGATGCCTGCGTCTCCCGGGCCCCCTGGTGCACCCGCTGGCAGCGCCGTGAGCACCTTCGGACCGGCGGGCGGGCTGCTGCTGAGCGGCGGTGGGACTGCGAAAGCGAAGGAGCACCCCCCCACAGAGATGTAGCGGAAGTGCCTGGGCCCCGCACTGGTCCTGGCGGCCTCCTTCCTAGGCGGACAACTGGAGCGAACCTAAGTTGCTGTGACAGCGCGCGCCACTTGCGGTAAGGCCTGGCTGCTTGACGGTGGAATCAGTGTGCCCTGCTCTCTCGACGCTGGAAACGGCTTGGGGGACCTCGCAGAGCTTTGGGAAAGCTGATAGGGCAGTTGAAGTATCACCCATACACTGCAGTCATCACGATTTGGGGAGTGCAGGGGCTACAGTGAACCGGCAAGGGAAGGAGTGGAGGCGCTGGTTGGACTCTGCCAGTGGGGGCATCAGACTGAGATGCCTCAGCAGATCAACCCCCCAACGGGGAGCGTGCTAGATCGGCGGATACAGCGACAGCGGGGTCAGTATTGGCGAGGGCCTTGCGCGGTGACCAGCGCCGTGCAGGCCCACGGCGACAACGCAAGGCCGGCAAAAACCAGCGACGCCATCCTGACTCACCATGGGCAAGACGGATACCAAGCAAACCAAACTCTCTTTTGAGCAGCGGAAGGGCCCCCGTGGGGGCCCCCCACCGGAAGACAACCAATTGGAATCGACCGAGTCCTCTGCACCCCCGACGGATCCTACCATACGGGAAATGTTTCTGGATCTGAAGCAGTCACTCTCCCCCATAGATCTCAAAATTGACTCCATGTCTGACCGCTTAGATCGGCTCAGAGACAAGGTCTCAAACCATGAAGAGCGCCTCACAGAAGTTGAGCAGTGCACGTCTGCGCTGGAAGACGAGGGCAACACCACCCGGGAGAAGCTGCTCCAGATGGAGAAAGTGTTGGAGGTAATCCGCAGCAAGAACGAAGACCTTGAGGCGAGATCGCACCATAACAATCTGCGCATCACGGGAGTCCCGGAGACTACGGCCATGACACGAGTCGAGGACTACGTTGAAGAAATGCTCCGGGTGATGCTTGGGGACTCCCTCTCCAAGGTGTGCATCGTGAAGCACGCGCACAGGTCCCTGGGGCGGAGACCGCCACCGGGCGCCCCAGCAAGGCCAATAATAGCACGCTTACTGAATTATAGAGGCCAGGAAACTGTGCTGCGTAAAGCCCGAGACCTTCAGGACACTAGGTACCAAGGAAACACAATCTCCTTCTTTCCCGATTTTACCCTAACGGTGCAGGCTGCAAGGAGGGAGTTCGTGCCTGTAAAACGTATGTTACAGCAACAAGACATCAAGTACTCGCTTCTCTATCCAGCGAAACTTCGCATTTTCCACCAGGGCAAGACTGTATTCTTCACTGACCCTAAGGCGGCCACCAAGTTTGCTCACTCCATACGACAACCCGCGCCAGCTGGAGGGGCACATGGCGGGCATGCAGAGGGAGACCCCCTGGACGAGAACGATTGAACAGTCAAATAAACGGATGTAAGCCGGTAAGGCGGCGGCGTGCCTGGCTGCAAGATACAGATCTTGTAATTAAACTACTCCTATCTTTGGGCCGAGATGTACGAGCTCACTGGGACTAGGGGGTGGGCGCCCGCCTGGTCCGACTCCGGATGGGGGGGGATTCCCTTCCCCACCTTCGATTGTACTTGGTCCAGCCACCCAGCGCTCACATGCTGGGGTTCCCCGAGCACCTAGTGCCTCCCGCAGGGATGAATCCCATGCAAGTTCTTACTATTGGCCGCTATAGGCCCTTTCTGTTCAATGGGTTTACCTGTCAGCCATGTTTGGGGGCTGTAGTGGGAGGCGGGTGGGTTTGTTGGGTGGGGTGCACACTTGACGTGCAGTTTGACTCTCTTCGTTCTTTCTCCTTTCCTCTCTTACCTTTCCTCTTCTTGACCCCCCCTCACGGTCCCATGGGTGCACAGAATTGCACAGCGCAGAGCGATACTATAGTGCTTGGGGATGGGTGAGACCACCGCAGTCTTGGATGTGATTAAGGCAGTTACATGGAATGTGCGAGGCTTGAATGACTGCCGGAAGGTGAGACTGGTAGCTGCATACCTTAAGCGTCACAGGCGGATATATGCTTTCTGCAGGAACTACACCTTAATAACCAGAACTGCATGCGACTCAAGGCGGGGGGATGGGAGAGAAATTCGTGGCTGGCTACTCTAATTATGCCCGGGGCACGGCCATTGTCCTCAGAAAGGGCCTTCCTTGGAAAACACGTGCAGCGCTTTATGTTCCGCAGGGGAGGTACATAATTGTTGCGGGAGTTCTGAGGCAGCAACCGGTCAGGCTGGTGTCGGTCTATGGGCCGAATGTGGATGATCCACAATTCTTCAGCGAAGTTTGGAGGCTGACGGAATCGCTTGGGCCTGTCCTATGGGGGGGGGGGCGGATTTCAATGTGGTGTTGAATGCGGATATGGATCGATCTGGCGACTCTCGCCGGCCACATCCAAGGGCGGCGGAACAGCTCCGCACCATTATGGAGGATCACGGACTGGTGGATGTCTGGAGATGCCGACACCCTGCCAGGCGCGAGGGCACGTGTGTCACTTTTGCGGGCCCCGCCTGGTCCCGTATAGACTATTGGCTCGCGACCCGAGACATGGATGCATGGGTAAGGTTGCTCATCTCGCCAGGTCCCTCTCTGATCACAGCCCCGTGCTACTCCGATTTGTGCTGCCGGGTGCGATGCGCGTGCCCTTTAGCTGGAGACTCCCTGCCGGGGCGCTTCGGGATCGGGTATTCAGGGAATCGATCCGTGCTGATATTATAGAATACTTTGAGTTAAACAGCGGTACTGTGGATTCCCCCTCAGTGCTGTGGGAGGCCTTCAAGGCAGTAATCCGTGGAAAATGTATTGCCAAACAGGTGGGGGTACTGCGCTCGCTCAGGGGAGATCTCCGGCGCCTGGAAGGGGAAATCCGGGAACTGGAGCTTGAGTATTTTGACGGCAATAATCCTGAAGTCCTGGGCAGCATTAAGGGAAAGATCGCAGAATTCGAGGAGGCGGCACAGCGGGAGACGCACTACCTGAGCAAAAAGGCTCGAGCGCAACAGTATGGCGAGGGGTACCGCGCCGGGAAAATGCTGGCGGGTCTGTTAAGGAAGCCTTGGGCTAGTGAGTACATCGGTGAACTACGCAGGGACAATGGGGAGATAGTGGCAGGGCAGGAAGCAGTGCAAACGGAGATGCTTGACTTCTACACCTCACTGTATTCAGCACATCAGACAGCGGCACACCCAGATCTGCTTTCCCTCTTTGACTCCATTGAGCTGGCCTGGCTGGTCGACGGACAACGGAAGTATCTTGATGAGCCCTTCGAGGAGGAGGAGGTTGTCGCGGTGATCCGCGCCATGCCTGGGACAAGGCCCCGGGATTAGACGGGCTCACTGCTTCTTTCTATAAAGAATATGCGCAGATTCTGGTCCCTCATCTCCTCAACATGTATGTGGACTCTCTGGAGCACGGTTCACTTCCACCCTCCCTACGGGAGGCGCTAATCGTGACCATCCTCAAGCCCGACAAAGATCCGCTGCTCTGTGACTCTAATAGACCGCTCTCCATGATAAATCTGGATCATAAGATACTAGCCAAGCTACTGGCGTCGCGCCTGCTTCCACTGCTGCCGGCAGTGCTGCGGCCCGATCAGTGTGGGTTTGTGCCCGGACCAAGCACTGCTCACAATTTGCGTACTTTCTTCGTGACCATGCAGATGGTTGATGATTCCCTTCCTGCCGCGGCCATGTTCTTAGACGCAACTAAGGCATTTGATACCCTAGAATGGCCTTACTTGTTTGCTCTTCTCTCCCGCATAGGCGTCAGTCCCTTATTTCTCCCCAAAATCCCCTTACTGTACTCAGCCCTAACCGCCAGACTAAGAGTCAATGGCCAGGTATCCCCCGCACTCCCAGTGGCCCGAGGCACGCGTCAGGGCTGCCCTTTTTCCCCCCTCCTGTTCGCTATCGCGACGGAACCTCTTGCGTCAAGGCTCCGGCAGCATCATGCTAGACGTGGTCTGGACTTCACCCCTAGGGTGATTCTGGTTTCCATGTATGCTGATGATGTAATGCTGTATGTGCAACACCCAGCTGAAAACCTGGGCCCGCTCATTAGGGAGGTGGTCCGGTTTGGTGGAGTGTCGGGGGTCTCCATTAATTGGGGAAAATCTATCATATTCCCGCTGACCGCGGCCACTGACCAATTTCAATCAGAATTCCCGCTTCAGTGGCCCGGCCCGGTATAATACTTGGGGATCTGGCTCAGCCGCAACCTGGATGAATTATGGAGCCACAACTATGGCAGGCTTATGGAATGGCTGGAAAGTCGTTTGAGTAGGTGGAAATCGCTTCCCTTGTCCCTTGCGGGCCGCCTAGCCATAGCTAAGATGGTGGTCCTCCCCAAGTTTCTCTATGTTTTTACCAATCTGCCACTTCCCCTCACTGCGGCATTGCGGCGTCGCCTGCGCTCAAATCTGATTGCACTGGCCTGGGCGGGGAGGCAGCCGCGAGTGACATGGGAGACCCTGACGCTGCCGTTTGCCCAAGGTGGGATGGCAGCCCCGGACATGAAGTTGTATTACAACTGTGCTCAAGCTCAGTTTGCCTATCACTGGGTCTTTCCAACCCTTTTCATGGCCCATACTGCCCCGGAGAGTGATAGGGCGGCGCCGGTGCCCTTACACATGGCTTTATTTGGATCTCAAGGGAGGCCCAGAGCCAAAATTGACACAGTTGATTGCACGGTATGGGCCTGGAGGGAGCTTCGCCGCAGAGCGAACCTGGAAGTCGCGTTCGCCCCCTCGATCCCTCTCATCAGTCACCCGGGACTGCCTGTAACTACTGAGGCTGGGGTGGGTCAGAGGTTACGAGGGCTTCAGTTAACCACGATGGGGCAGGCATTCCGTGACGGGGTGTTCGTCACTGTCGATGATGCATTAGGCGATGAGCATACGGGGTTGCTGGACAGGTTCACCTACTATCAATTACGAGCAGCGCTACGCGCCTTATATGAGTCATTTCCTGTTGCGCCACCAACATTCTAGGTGCTGGAGGATTTTTTGAAGAACCCCTCGCCGCGAAAGCTTGTAACCCGGCTTTACGCGGGGATGCAACGCGCCTTCCCGATATGTACTCCCCAAGCTCAGCGAGAGTGGGAGAGGGTGCTGGGGGATCTGCTTGAGGATGGCACGTGGGCTTACTGCTGCGCACAGCTAAAGGAACTATCGCCTAACTATAGACTGCGATTAATCCACTTCAAATTTCTTCATAGATTGTACAGAACCCCAGTGTGGCTCCGTAGAGCTGGTCTTCGTGAAGATGCCAGGTGTGTGCGCTGCCAAGCCCCAGAGGCCTCCTTCATTCATCTGGCTTGGGAGTGTCCTGCGGTGGCGAGTTACTGGGAACGCATCTTTGAGACCCTGACCCTGTTGATCAAAACTCCACTTGAGTGCTCCCCTTTAGTGGCCCTGCTAGGATATGTGCGCAGCGTAGGCGCAGTACATAGAAAACTTGTGGCAATGTTGTTGCTTTTAGCTAAGAGACGGGTGGCTTTTTGCTGGTGCCGTAAGCGCAGTCTGAAGATAGAGGATTGGCTTAAGGATGCAGCATTCTGCCACAATCAACTGTCTGACTACTGGGAGTTAATGCCTGCACATATCTGGGCACCTCTGCTTAGTTACCTCGAATCTCGTTCCCAGCACAGCGTGGATGAAGCGGAGGTGGTCGCCTAGACGCTGCGCGCTTGCGGTAAGATTTGGTCATGGCCCATTCAGCATCCTGATTACGACCGGACAAATACATCCTTGTCAGAACACGTGGGGGATGTCTTTCCTTCTTTCCCTCTACTGTCTTTCTCCTCTGCTCTCTTTCCCTTTCGTGTCTCCAACCTGTCTATTTGGTTCAGGGTTGGGAATCTGTTTTGCCTCTTAGAAGAAGGCTGTTTTGAGATACAGACAGCACCTGAAGGGAATGGGCACTCTGTACGGACTTATTACTTCGATCTGTGCTTTATTGACTCCCTAGTTTATTCTGTTCTCACTATGCATGCCAAAGAGCAGATGTTGAGCGATACGCTACCAATGTCCATGTTTCTCTGTATTTGTCTTCTCTCTTAAACTCAATAAAAAGAACCTTTAAATAAATCTCCCTGTG
>CAWUFW010025891.1:0-10000 GCA_963921515.1 Calotriton arnoldi | reverse complement strand
TGCCTTCCCCTGTCTCAGCATCGCCGGACCTCACGGAGGTCTGACTGAGCAAACTCGGAGAAAAAGGACCATCGGGAAGAGGCTGAGAGGCCAGTGCGGTGCCGGGCCCCTGGGGGCCCCGGCGGGCAGGCCCGGGTGCTGCCTTCCCCTGTCTCAGCATCGCCGGACCTCACGGAGGTCTGACTGAGCAAACTCGGAGAAAAAGGACCATAGGGAAGGGGCTGAGAGGCAGGTGCGTACCCGGGCCCCTGGGGGCCCCGGCGGGCGGGCCCGGGTGTTGCCTTCCCCTGTTTCAGAATCGCCAGACCTCATGGAGGTCTGATTGACCCTCTCCCTAGTAATCCGGAGGAAAATTATCCCCCTTTCTTGTAATCCGTGCACACGAGGTGACAGAGGGGACCCAAGGCGCAAAAGTACCCGACCTCCTGGAGCCCTCGCTGGGATCGGGGAGGCAAATGAGCCCTCATCGGGACTTCCAGGGAAGCCCGGCCATCTGGTCACCCCATAGGAAAGCATTGCGTGCAACCAGATGGCCGAGGGGATAGGTGCGACCAGATGGCCGAGGGGAAAGGTGCGACCAGATGGCCGGGCACGAAAGGGAAGCCATCTGGTCGCTCTGTGCCCCAACAAAAGAGTGAGCGGGCGCCGGGGCATGGGGGACCGGAGGCCCAGGGCCCCAGCTGGGCCCCAGCCATGGGGGCTGCGAGGGGGACCCGACGGGCCCTCTGACCCGGGGCCCGCGGACACCTTGACAAGCAGGGGAGGGCTGCACGGGACCGACGGACCTCTGTCCTGGGCCCTTGGTGGAGCAGCAGGCCGGGGGATGGGGCCCAAGGCCGGAGCACCCAACCAGGGGCCTGATGGGGCCCCTGGACCCAGCAGGGGCTCCCAGGCCCAGAGGCACAGGGGACGACTCCCTGGGCCCTCTGGACCCCGTCCCGGGCACCCTGCCACGCGGCAGGACCGAGGACGGAGCCCGGGGTGGGGAGGCCGCCCTCCCCAGGGCCCTCAGGGGCCTCGCCCGGAGCTCCTGAACCCAGCCAAGCAAGGGGAGGCTCCCCGCACACAACAGAACCCCGCCCTGGGCCTTTGGCAGTGCGGCAGGCTGGGGGACAGGGCCCAGGGCCGGAGCACCTGATCCGGAGCCCGGCGGGGCCCCTGGACCCAGCCGGGGCTCCCAGGGCCAGAGGCGCAGGGAAAGCCTCCCCGGGCCCGTCGGACCCCATCCCGGGCACCCTGCCACGTGGCAGGACGGAGCCTAGGGTGGGGAGGCCACCCTCCCCGGGGCCCTCAGGGGCCCCAACCCGAGTTCCTGAACCCAGCCAAGCAAGGGGAGGCCCCCCAGGCACAACGGAACCACGTCCCAGGCCTTTGGCAGAGCGGCAGGCCGGGGGACGGGGCCCAGGGCCGGAGCACCTGACCTGGGGCCTGGCGGGGCCCCTGGACCCAGCCGGGGCTCCCAGGCCCAGAGGCACAGGGGAAGCCTCCCCAGGCCTGCCGGACACCATCCCAGGCACCCTGCCACGCGGCGGGACTGAGGACGGAGCCCGGGGTGGGGAGGCCACCCTCACCGGGGCCGCAGGGAGTCCCTGAACCCAGCCAAGCAAGGGGAGGCTCCCCGGGCACGATGGAACCCCGTACCAGGCATTTGGCAGGGCAGCAGGCCGGGGGACGGGGCCCAGGGCTGGAACACCCGAGCCGGGGACCGGCGGGGCTCCCGGGCCCAGAGGCAAAGAGGAAGCCTCTCCGGGCCTGCGGGACCTTGTTTGGGCACCCTGCCACGCTGCAGGACCGAGAACGGAGCCTGGGGTGGGGAGGCCGCCCTCCCCGGGGCCCCTGGACCCAGCCCAGCAGGGAGAGGCTCCCCGGGCCCGCCGGACCCCATCCAGGGCAGCCTGCCACGTGGCAGGCCCAGGGACGGACCCAGGGCTGGGGCGGCATCCTGGCCCGTCCAACTGCCGGCTGAGGACCGCTAGGCCGAGAGGGGTCCCAGAGTACCTTGTCCCTAGTAATCCGGAGGAAGGCTACCCCCCTTTCTGGTAACCTGTGTGCACTGCAAGACTGAGGGGACCCTATGCACGGACGCGCCCGACCTCCTGGAGCTCTCGCTGGGATCGGGGAGGCAAATGAGCCCTCATCAGGACTTCCAGGGCAGCCCGGCCATCTGGTCGCCCCATTGGAAAGCATTGCATGCGACCAGATGGCCGAGGGGAAAGGTGCGCCCAGATGGCCGGGACCGAAAGGACTCCCATCTGCCCGCCCTGAGCCTTCGCGGTAGGGCTCCCGCCTGCCCACGCAGGGCTCGGGGGCTCCGCTTCCCAGGGGCTCAGAGACCCCGGCTGGGCCTCAGGCACGGGGAGGACCACCGGAGCTCTCGGGCGCGGACGCCCGGGGGAGGACTGCCCAGGACCCATGGAGCCCGTCCCGGGCACTTTGCCATGCTGCGGGCCACCGGAGGAGGGAGCCCCGGATGCCTGGAAGGTGTTGCCCAGGCATAGCCCATCTGGTCCCCGGCAAAGAACCGCCAGCCCGGGAGGGGTGTTCCGGCATACCCTGCCCTTAGTAATCCGGAGGAAAGCCACCCCTCTTTCTGGGCACCCGTGCGCACCGAGTGACGGAGGGGACCCAGGGCGCGGAGGCGCCCGACCTCCTGGAGCCCTGGCTGGGATCGGGTAGGCGAATGGACCCTCATCGGGACTTCCAGGGCAGCCCGGGCATCTGGTCGCCCCATTGGAAAGCATTGCGTGCGACCAGATGGCCGAGGGGAAAGGTGTGACCAGATGGCCGGGACCGAAAGGACTCCCATCTGCCTGCCGCAAGCTGAGCCTTCCCGGTAGGGCTCCCGCCTGCCCTAGCAGGGCTCGGGGGCTCGGAAACCCCGCCTGGGCCTCAGGCACGGGGAGGCCCGCAGGAGCTCTCGGGGCCCACACGCCGGGGGAAGGACTGCCCGGGACCCATGGAGCCCGTCCCGGGCACTTTGCCACGCCGCGGGCCGCCGGAGGAGGGAGCCCTGGACGCCTGGAAGGTGTTGCCGAGGCATAGCCCATCTGGTCCCCGGCAAAGAACCGCCAGCCCGGGAGGGGTGTCTCGGCATACCCTGCCCCTACTAATCCGGAGGAAAGCTACCCCTCTTTCTGGGAACCCGTGCGCACCGCGAGACTCAGGGGACCCTGGGCGCGAACGTGCCCGACCTCCTGGAGCCCTGGCTGAGATCGGGGAGACAAATGAGCCCTCATCGGGACTTCCAGGGCAGCCCGGCCATCTGGTCGCCCCATTGGAAAGCATTGCGTGCGACCAGATGGCCGAGGGGAAAGGTGCGACTAGATGGCCGGGACCAAAAGGACTCCCATCTGCCTGCCCCGAGCCTTCGCAGTGGGGCTCCCGCCTGCCCATGCAGGGCACGAGGGCTCCGCTTCCCGGGGGGCTCGGGGACCCCGGCTGGGCCTCAGGCATGGGGAGGACCACCGGAGCTCTCGGGCCCAGACGCCCTGGGGAGGACTGCCCGGGACCCATGGAGCCTGTCCCGGGCTCTTTGCCACGCCGCGGGCCGGAGGAGGGAGCCCCCCCGGACGGAGGGGATGTGTTGTCCAGGCATATGGGACCAAAAGGACTCCCATCTGCCCGCCCGAGCCTTCGCGGTAGCGCTCCCGCCTGCCCACGCAGGGCTCGGGGGCTCCGCGTCCAGGGGGGCTCAGGGACACCCGGCTGGGCCTCAGGCACAGGGAGGACCACCGGAGCTCTTGGGCCCTGACGCCCGGGGTAGAACTGCCCGGGACCCATAGAGCCCGTCCCGGGCACTTTGCCACGCCGTGGGCTGGAGGAGGGAGCCCTCCGGACGGAGGGGAGGTGTTGTCCGGGCATAGCCCATCTGGTCCCCGGCAAAGAACCGCCAGCCCAGGAGGGGTGTTCCGGCATACCCTGCCCCTAGTAATCCGGAGGAAGGCTACCCCTCTTTCTGGGAACCTGTGCGCACCGCCAGACTCAGGGGACCCTAGGCGCGGAGGCCCCCGACCTCCTGGAGCCCTGGCCGGGATCGGGGAGGCGAATGAGCCCTCATCGGGACTTCCAGGCCGACCCGGCCATCTGGTCGCCCCATTGGAAAGCATTGCGTGCGACCAGATGGCCGAGGGGATTGGTGCGACCAGATGGCTGGGACTGAAATAACGCCAATATGCCTGCCTCGAGCCTTCGCAGGAGGGCTCCCGCCTGCCCTTGCAGGGCCCGGGGGCTGCAGGGCTCGGGGCCTGCAGGGCTCCGGGGCTGCAGGGCTCGGGGGCTGCAGGGCTCCGGGGCTGCAGGGCTCCGGGGCTGCAGGGCTCGGGGGGGCTCGGAGACCCCACGCTGGGCCTCAGGCATGGGGAGGCCCGCAGGCGCTCCTGGGGCCCAGACGCCCGGGGGAGGACTGCCCGGGACCCATGGAGCCCGTACCGGGCACTTTGCCACACCGTGGGCCAGAGGAGGGAGCCCCCGGACAGAGGGGAGGTGTCGTCCGGGCCCAGCCCATCTGGTCCCCGGCTGAGAACCGCCAGCCCGGGAGGGGTGTCCCGGCATACCCTGCCCCTAGTAATCCGGAGGAAGGCTACCCCTCTTTCTGGGAACCCGTGCACACCGAGAGACTCGGGGGACCCTAGGCCTGGACATGCCCGACCTCCTGGAGCCCTGGCTGGGATCGGGGAGGCGAATGAGCCCCCATCGGGATTTCCAGGGCGGCCCGGCCATCTGGTCGCCCCATTGGAAAGCATTGCGTGCGACCAGATGGCCGAGGGGATTGGTGCGAGCAGATGGCCGGGACCGAAAGGACTCCCATCTGCCTGCCCCGAGCCGAGCCATAGTTGTAGGGCTCCCGCCTGCCCTTGCAGGTCTCCGGGGATTTGCACCAGGGACCCTTGTCCCGGGCAGATGGACACTTGGCAGGCCGCAGGACGGGGGCTCCCAAACCCCAGGCCCTGACTGAAACCCAGGCCCCGGGGCCGGTCCCTGCTTCTCAACCCAGCCAGGCCGGGGAGATCGGGGAGCCTGCCCGGGCACGAGGGACCCCTGTCCCGGGCACACGGACTCTCAGGACGTGCGCTCGTTTTCCACACATTTTTTCCAAAATTTTGCGTAGTGGCGCTACGCCAATTCCGCCCAGCCCTATTTAAGTCCTCATCAGATGAAATATGGGCATTACACTATCTCACAAGTAATACCTCAAGATTGTTCATACATTGTCATGTGCGATCAGTTCTCAAACGTTCATAACATTCAGCATCATTGAGCTGCTTAGACCATTCTTTTAAGGACAAATCATTACCCCAGGTAACAACATTTCCCTCTTTATCCTAGGTCTTAATTAATATGAGCCTGATTTAGAATTTGGCAAGTGGTTTATTTAATCACAAACGAGATGGCTATCCTGTTCACCTTATTACAGGTGCATTATATCATATGGTATTTGTAACAAGGCAGACAGTATATTTGTCATGTAAATATGTAGCCAGGCCCTGCCACGTGCAACCAAGACCCCGTTGCTTTCCAACCCCATGGTCTTGCAGTACCCCAAGGCCCTGCCTTTTTTTCCCTCGCTACTACAGTACTACTACAAAATACATGGAGGGAAAGCTGCGCTGAGCCTTGCGGTAGTACCAAGTTACTGAGGCATTGCAAACAAGAAATCTTTTAAATTTGATCCCATGGGGTGTCCCTCTGGGACCCCTGCCCAAAGGGCCATGCGGTCAGGGTGCCCCTACCATGCCCCTCCCCATTCCTCTTATTTATTTGTTTTCTATGACACGAGCACCGAGATGTTGAGTCATAAAATTGCAGCTGCAACTTTCTCTTCATGTTATGGCAAGCCAAGCGGATCACGTGTTTTGATCTCCTGGTACCACTATAGTACTGAGGGAGTGCCACGGCAGCCAGTCAGATAGCGTGTTTTCAGCTTGCACTATCGCGTAGCTAGACTTCTATAAATTCTGAACCTTTATTTTTGCACAGATTCATTCCAAATTACATAAGGCACGTTTCCAGCATCAAGATCTAGCTTTCTGCCAAATTTGTTGTAATTCTGTTTAGCTGTTTTGGCTGTATCTGTGTCTAAATTTCCTATGGGTAACTGTATGGGGAAACCGTGTTATGGGATACACCTTTTTCTCTGCCACCCCCCCCCCACTTGACAGATCAACCCAAAACTTTCCAGGAAGGAACTGAGGTGGATGACACTATTTTGGAAAGGCGGCCCTGACATGCACAGTGTTGCAATAAATAATGTAATTTCAGATGTCATCAGTGTAATGATAATGTCATAAATGATGTAAGTTCACTTGTCATCAGTAATGTTATCAATGCTGTCATTGAAAATGATATGAGTGATGTAATATGTGAAGGTATAAGCAATGCGTTGAGTTGGCGTGAGTGATAGTTATTCATGTCACGAGTTATAGTTATTTCAGTTAACAAAAACTGATAATTTTCAGTAATTTGTTGTTTAAAATGTTATATTGTACATGACATTCTCACCGAACTATAACGTCACTTTAAACGTTTTTTTTTTTGTGAATTTCTTCGTTTTAAAATAAAATATAAGTAAGATATTTTTACTAGGGGTAGGCAGAACACACGGAGTTTCACTCCATGGAATTCCACGGACTTGCAGAAAATATGCAGTTCTCGGTGCAATTTAGTGCTGGTATTTCAACCAGCGCTGAAAATCAACGCAAACGGCCCAATGCATTGCATAAGAGCAGTAATTTACCCAGAATCACAATTTGTTGCCTCGAGGCCGAGACTCAAACCCATATCCCCAGCTCCCAAGTCGGCAGCTCTGGCTGCTGTGCCACATCCTCTCCCCTATTAGGTAAGTGAACATGAAGGAATGCAGGCTCACAAAATGTAGGTATACAGGAGGCTTTATTGAACAAGCTGTCCATAGTGCACAAACATGGATGGTTATGGACTTCAATAGGATGTTCTAGGCAGCTACCCCCAGTCTAACTCTCACAATGCAGACTGTGTGGAACCCCATAATATAAGGTTCCGTGATGTCATGAAAGTGCAACATGGCAGGACATATGTCCTTTTCATTCCCCGCCACTCTTTTCATCATTGTTTTTCTGATCCTTTCCTAGCCATGTCCCTCCATGATTGTTCTTATCACATTGAATTGTTGCAAAGTAAACCTTCCAAAGTGATACTTTGAGTAGCTGTAACTTCACATTAGTTTAGTAAAGTAGTTTTTTTTTAACTTGTGCAAAATACTATGGCTAGTACTAATACTCTAAACAAGTGTTTTATATTTTTGCTAGGTCCTGAAAAACATCACTTGCTGCTGTTAAAGAGAGTACATACCATTGTGTTGAGGGATGTGATAAAGCAGCTGCTGAGAGGAGTGGTAAGTCGCCCTTTCCCTTCTCAATGACAGTTGCTGCCTTTGTTAGGGGATTCCTTCCTTTGCTTCCACGCCTGGATGCCAATCCTTTCATAAATGATCCACATTCATATGTTTCTGCCTCTGCCTTTATAACATTGAGAGTAATCAGTAGAAGTAAAGATGTGTTGCCCAGTGCCTACTCATACCTTCCACCTCCTCCATTCTGTTCCATCCAGACCACAAATTACAATCCCATCGCAGCATGTGTCAAATGTCTACCACAGTTTCTGTCTGTGTCTTCTTTTCATAGCTACCATTAGTGTTCCAATCTCCTATGTGAGAAGTTGGCCTGGTATATGCTGTTCACTAATTAAAGTGGACACCTTGCACCAGAACAATTCGACTCTTATGGTAGATAGGTTTAAGACAACCTTTATAGAAAGCTATCCTAGTGGTAGCTGTGGAGAGCAGCCTTCAGGCTAAGTCTTGAAGGAATGTAAAGCAGCTTGTTTTACCACACAATCTCTTGAATCACCAAATGAAAAGACACCACACAGGTATATATATCAAATATATATGTATTTATTAATAAACACTCTCTACTAATCTCTTTATGAGATTAGAGGTCAGGAACATATGTACAAGTCAAATGTTATCAAAATAAGTTTAGCACAATCGAATATCACAATCTTAGTTTGGCTAGACCTAGGTCTAGGGCATCTAGAATCGAGGGACCCCCAAGAACCACCCCAGGTAGTTGTAGGAGACCCACAGGGGACGGACGCGGTGTCCTGGCACCGGTGCGAGTCCTGTACGAGTCTATGCGAACAGACGCGATTGAGATTTCAATGTTAAAGGTCCCTTGCGTGTTTGAGGCGAACACACCGATCGGTCCTTGTACGAGTCGAAGGACGCGGTTACAGATAGAGTTGCAAGGGAGATGGACGCGCTGTGTCTAACACAGACGCGAACCTTGTGCGAGTCAGTGCAATGGAGATCTCAGTGTTACAGGCCCTTTGTGTGTTCGAGGCGAACACCGATCGGACTCAGTACGAGTCGAAGGATACAGTTCTAGATAGTGTTACAAAGGAGATGGACGCGGTGTGTCTAACACAGACGTGAACCCTGTACGAGTCAGTGCAATTGTCGAACTTAGAAAATTAGAGTTTTAGGACACTTCGAGGGAAGCTACAAGCAAGTCACTTACAGGGTAAGTTGTTCTAGGGCCCACACCCACAGGAGCACCGTAGTGCTGAAGTTACCTCACCCAGGGGAGCCGGGTGCATAGGTGTTCTTTGGTGTCGGGTCGCGGCGTCGTTTTCAATGGGAGCCAGTGAAGACTTGCTGCTTGCGGCGACAGGAGAAGTGTCCGGAGGAATCCAAGCCTGGATTCGGAAGATGGAAGACCTGAAAGCAGAGGGGACAGTGTTCAAAGTCACTTGGCAGTGACTCGGGGCAAGGAAGATGGATGCCCACCGTCGTCGCAAGATTCAGGTCGTTTGTGGTTGCCTTGACTCTTCAGCCACGAGGTCCAGGAGGCGTCGACGATGACCAAGAGCTGGATTCGGCGTACCCCACGATGTTTGCAGCTTACTGCGGTATCGGCGACTCGATCGGAGCCAACAAGCCTTGGTAACAGCAAGTCTTGGGGAAAGTGTGAAGAGACAATGGCGCAGGCCAGCAAGGTCTGTGGGACTCACCCAGCGAGGGAAAGTCAGGTCAGGCCTGGAGCAATCAGAGGAGCCTTTTGGTTTCTTTAGAAAGTCTTCTGGGGACCCACAAGCTGGCTGGAAAGGGATCGCAAAGATGCCTCGGGAGGATTCGCTCACAGGGGCCCACGGTCACTCGGGACGTGGTAGGCCTCTGATCTTAGGAAGGATTCCTTCTGGAGGCTGGGACCACACGTGGTCCGAAGCACAAGTTCGGGGAACGTTGTGAAGGGGTTTCACTTGACAATAGTGCACGGTACCCAGGGGTCGCGGTTCCTCATTACTCTTGGGGTCCACTGGCCTCAGCTTCGCTGGAGACTCACGATGGCCTTTGAGAAGTCAGGAAATCTACTTCTTGGGCTGCAGGGACTTCGGACTCCGGCGGGAGCGGCGTAGTTTGCGACCGTCGTTTGTAGTTTTTGGTGCCTGCCAAGCAGGGGAGTCACTCCTTGACTCCAAGGGAGATTCTTCAGTCTTCCAAAGGTAGTGGAACGTTGAAGGTCCGGGATTCGTCTTCAGAGCGTCGTCCAGGGAAAATCTAGGGTGCAATGCACAGGTTTCCCCTCTTACACTAAAAGAAAGGGAGGGACTAGCTCTATGACCTTACCTATGGGAGGGTCAGGGGAGTGGGTGGCTACACCCACTTCCCTTTGTCCAGTTTCGCGCCAGAGCAGGGGCAGGTAGCCCCTGAGCCGGTTTGAACTGGCATATACACAGAGGAGCCTTCTGCTCCCCCAGTGCAGGACTTCAAAGCACTCTAAGAGTGCACCCACCCAGCCCCAATACACTAAACCCTGTCTGGGAGGTGGTCACACCCCCTTGGGACAGGATATCTATTGTTGGGCTTCCTCCACTGTGAGTGTTGGTCATCAGCAGGAGGGCAGCCCAGTGTCTTTGACTGGTGGCATCCATTTTGTGATAACAGGGCTCTGCAGGATTCTAC
>CAWUFW010025890.1:0-39176 GCA_963921515.1 Calotriton arnoldi | reverse complement strand
CCCGACTTTTCACTCCACAATTACGCAGGTGAGAGCTTTCTTCTTACCAAGAGCTACCTCAACCACACAGTTCGTGCTTTACGACCCCTATGCAGATCTGAGCCAGTCATACACTACCCCCAGCCCCCTCCCTACACCCCTTGTCCAGACACCTAATCCCCCACACTCTTACACCTCCCCCTCACCCCACGCTCCTCATTAATCTACACTAACATACTACACACTGCTTTTCTTTCAGCTCCTACCTTCCTCACACTGCTCACATGATGTGACCATCTCAGAACGCCTTGTCACGCTGCAGGCCACACTCAAATCGCAATATTCATCCTGGCCTAATATAGACAAACACTACTGTCCAAGTCAGCCTTGCCCTCTCTGCTTACTCGCCATGAAGCACCACTGTCCTTACGCACATAACCCCTCAACTTCCTCTTGGTGTCCTACACCCACTACTTGGGCCACTATCACAGCACTCCACTATCACTGCTGCTACCCCCTGATTCACGCCATCACCACAGGTAACGGGCTCCTCCGTTAGCCCCCTGTCGCCTGCAGATCCATTTATTCAGACAATACCAATGCCCACTTACGCCACTAAGGATTCACTAGACTCCACCACCCCTCTGCTACCTTACTCCTGAGTCTCCTCAACGCAAGCCCGTCGACATCTTAATGAACCATGGCATCCTATGCACCGAGCAGTCCGGACGCCAGTCTTATGAGGCTAGGTCAGAATAGCTACACAATCAACTACCCACCGAACCTATCAAAAAATGCAGCCAAATCCCTTAACCCATTCGGCGCTGCACGAATTCTCCCGCTGTGCGGGAGAATTAATGAGTGGGCGTGTTTCGGAGGGGCCCCTGGCCGTCCTCCTCACACGCCTACCGTGATGTCAGACGGCCGGGGGCCATCCTGAGCACCAAAGGGGTTAAACACAGACTCCTTAAATCGAACCCAGAAACCCTAATCTCTGACCCTTATTACTGCCTCAAAAAAGGAACTATCACAAATGACCTGATCTTTTACTCTAAAAGAAGGGCACAATGGAGAAATGCCTTCTACTCACTACTCAGTATCTCCTCCTCTAAGAAAGTATCTTTTGGCCTAAGACTCTCGGTAGTCTCCTCACACACATTCAAAGCGACGGCTACCATAACCATTTATAATAATGGGATTATCCTGATACAAGCCGCAAATCGTAACCAAGAAATATTTGATGAATGTTTCGCCGTCATTAAGAACTCCCATACCAATAGTGCCCCTCCCAAAACCCCAGTGAACTCTAATCCCTCACCCATTTCTCAGGACCACCATGTAGCCTACATTCTTACTCCCAAGCACCATACTACTCCACCTGAGACCTTGAACAACACTCTCTTCCTCAATGCCGACATAAACATTTCTCCCGATAACAATGTCCCTCCCACACCATCTTGGGACTCTAGCCCTTTGCCCATACCTCCGGCCCCTCAAGGAATCCTCCTACATCACCTAATGACTTCTCCTGCTTCCTTGAACAGCTCACACCCCACGAACCGAACCCCTCTGCCTCCCAAGCCTCCTAACCACTCCAAAACATTTAGCCCCCTCCTCTCCCACCTGGCCAACACCGACAGTCCTCCCCTTCCGGGATCGACCCTTCGCATTACCATCCTCGCATATTTTCCCCTACCTCTAACACAGCCGGGTCTGACCCCTCTCCCGCCCCATCCACGCTCACTGACATTCAGCCTTATGCGGCCGCCAGACTAAAGGAAATCAACTGGGAGCTACAAAAACTCAAAAATGACATTCAAAAGCTCATAACCATCAACACAGAGCTGGCCTCAGATTTATCGTCCAACAAGACCCCGCAGTCCTACCTGCAAACGCCCAACCATTACCCTAAGACACCCACTCCTCCTGCTGAGATGAGGAGGGTCCCTAAGCATACATCCCCCCTCCGGTCCTGGAATACTTCTCCCTACCCAAACGCCACATCCAGACCCATTAGATTTAAGTACCACCTCTCTGGCCCGGACATCCTCTCCCTTCTTCTAACCTACAACATCGCTCAACCAGACATCCCAGTCAGATCCGAACCTATTCAGGAGATGCCGCTAGTCCCTTTTAAAGATCCTAGATATCTGACAGTCACTCCGGAGACCATTCAAACCATTACTCTAAACCCATACAGAACCCCCACTTAAAACTCCAATACACTAAATTCTGCGAACCTCATGCAAGTTCACATTACACAGTCTACTCCCACGGACTCCAAAACTGACCTGAAATGCATCCTTCTCAACTGCAGATCCGCAGTGAAACATGCTGCGGATATCGCTGACCTCATCCTTGATCAGGAACTTGACCTCCTGATTCTCACAAAACTTGGCTCAATGTCTCCTTGGGTCCTGTCCTGGACATCCTAGTTCCTCCTACCCACAACATTATCAGACTTGACAGAGCTAAAAGTACATGGGGAGGCTTAGCCTGTATTTACCATAACAGTCTCTCAGTGAAACAGTCTCTGTCCACTTCTCTCTCATCCTGCGAATACCTAAGCATCAACATCCTCAGCAAACAAAAACCCCTATGCAACCTACACATCTTCTACCATCCACTAGGAGATACCCTCCTTCTGATTGAACAAATCATGGAAACCATCTCATCCAATCTAGGTCATCACTGCCCCCAGATCTTCCTGGGAGATTTCAACCTTCATTGGAATGACCCGAATGACTTGGCTGTGAACAGTCTTAAAAAATTCCTACTTGACCTCAACCTGACACAGTTCTGCGACAGCCCAACACACAACTTGGGCTCGACCCTCGATCTAATCATCTCCAACCCTGACACCATTCGGATTGAATCAATAGCCCCATGTGACTGGTCAGATCACCACTTTATCACCTTCCTCATACTTGAACGATGGAACACCCAAAGACTTCAACCCAAGAAATTGAAACACTGGAAAAGATCAATGCAAAACACAAACATGGACGACCTCATATCACACAGTAATCTGTCCCTGCCTCCACCCACGTTCATGGCAGATGTCCATGAACTCACCGATCATTACAACAACTCCATGCTAAACGTACTGGATGCACTTGCCCCCTTTCAACTAAAAAGAAAATCCAACAAAGACTCCAATTCTTGTTTCAATGACTGCCTAAACTCAGACAGGCGCAACCTAAGACGTGCGGAACGAGATTGGAGATCCTCTCCATCTGCCGAACTCCTCAAACTTTTGAGAGCAAGAAGGAGTCGGTACAACAAACTCATCAGAACTGCAAAACCAACCTTCTTCAGAAGCCAACTAGACAAAGCCAGAAATCGCCCCAAAATGCGGTTTGAACTGATCAAACGGCAATCCAATAGCACACCCACTCAATCGACAATCACCGCCAATCCCCAACCTAACTGCGAGGACTTTGCTGTCTTCTTCCGCGAAAAATCCAACAAAATTGAATCTGATCTAAAGTCGGCCTTGCTCGAACTATCATCCTCACCAGACGCCCACCTAACTTCCCAGTCACCTCTCCCTACTCACCACTCCCCTAAAAACAATGCGCATTGGAATCAATTCTCTACCTTCAATGACACTTCCATTCTCAACATTCTCTCTACCCTGAAACCCTCGAATCACTTCAACGACCCCCTTCCCTCATATTTCTTCAAAGAAATGATAAGGCCTCTAGTTCCGCTCTGGACCAAGATCGTTAATGCCTCCCTACTTCAAGGTGAGATCCCTGACTGCCTAAAGTCCGGGCTAGTTCTCCCCATTCTCAAAAAACCTACGGCGGACCCTGAGGATCTGAATAACTTCCGACCAATCACTAACACACCTACTCTGGCAAAGCTCATTGAGAAATGTGTACAGACTCAACTATGTAACCACATTGAGGATTTCCAGCTACTAGATCAATTTCAATCGGGCTTCCGTCAAGGTCACAGCACCGAAACAGCCATCACTCACATAGTTGATGACGCGCTTACCCTACTTGACCGGAACGAATCCTGCCTACTAATCCTACTCGACCTCTCATCAGCCTTCGATACGGTCAAACATGACAACCTCCTGAGCCTTCTGGAACATAGGATGGGGCTCTCTGGCGCAGTACTAAAATGGTTTGCCTCCTTTCTACATGACAGACCACAGAGAATTAAATCCAACCAATCCCTCTCCCATCCCAGTCCTTGCACCCTGGGGTCCCCCAAGGCTCCTCGCTCTCACCCACACTTTTTAACCTTTTCATTGAACCCCTCACCAAAATCCTCAAAGCATTTAACATCCAATACCACATGTATGCAGACGACACCCAGCTGTACATGAAAATCTCCTCGCCTGACGATATCAAGTCACTCAACGGAACCTTACACAAAACCCTTAACAGGCTTACCCTCAACCATCTCAAACTAAACGCCCTCAAAACAGAATTCCTCCTTATTTCCCCACCCAAGCAAGCACTCATCATTGAGGAATACATAAAAAATCTGTCTGCTCTCAACTGCACACCACATATCATTGACTCTACGAAATCCCTGGGTATAGTGCTGGATAGGAACTTGAGCATGTAGGACCACATTAGTGCTTCTTCAAAAGGAGCGAACTTCAAACTGAGCATCCTAAAGAAACTAAAACCTTTCCTCCCCCCTGATGACCTCAAGTCCCCAGTACAAGCTTTAGTCATCTTGCGTCTGGAATATGGCAGTGCAACACTCTGCAGTCTGCCTAAATACAGACTGGCCCCCCTCAGAGCTTCAATGAATGCGGCCGCCAGGCTCATCACAGGCTCCAAGAAATACAACCACATCTCCCCGGATCTGAAAACTCTCAACTGGCTACCTTTCGAAGCAAGGATACACCTAAAACTTGCCTGCATGACCCACATGGCCCTTCACTTCAACACGCCTCTCTACCTCGCAAAAAAACTTGAGCTGTCGGGTGGCCCCCGTACCTCCAGGAGCTCCAGCACCCTCCTACTTAAACCAAAGAAATTCAAAAAAACAAAAACCTACAACCGCTCCTTCTCTGGAATTACCCCAAGAATCTGGAACTCCCTTCCAATGGAAATGAGACTGATTCCATCAACACTGTCCTTCAAAAAGGAAATGAAAGCGCTACTGATGAACACTTGCCTATCCTGAAGTCCAGTGGGGGCCTGAGTCACCACATCTACTATCACGCTGATGACTCTCTCGCCTTCGCCTACTGACTATTTCTTGTGCACACCATTAAGTCGTTATGTAACTATTGCTATTTTCTTGACTATAATGTCGTCACGTAACAATTGTTTTTTTTTTCTTTTGTCTATTGCTATGATTCTGCCACGATTGCCCCTCTCATATGTGTCACATTCCTCTGTAAAGTGCTCTGATACCCTCTAGGGTCATGTTCGCGCTATACAAAACTTTCCAAATAAATAAATACAAAATAAAATGCACATATAGTTGCAAAAGGACAGACAAGGGAGATTCCAAGATTAAAGAAAGTGCCGGAGGCACTATGTATTTAAAGCAAGTGTCAGAGAACAGTTGTAACAGCACTGTTTACACCGAATGTAAGTGTAACCTGAAAACACTTTGTGCACTAAGTGCTCGTGACACACAAGGTGAACGAACCAAGTGACAAGTGGCACAGCGATGAACGGCGCAGAGTGAAACGTATAAGGAAGGCGTAGGCCTGGCAAAAGGTGTATGTAGCTGGGTCAAAATGGCAGTCCACTAGAGGTTGCAGTGGCAGGCCTGAGGCAGGTTTTAAAAATTAGTGAGTGGCACAATGAGTGTTACAGTACCGTTTTATTTACAGGACCTTGATGCATGTAGAACAATATACTAGGGACTTATAATAAATTAAATGTGCACTTTACCCCTAGTTAGCAGGGGCAAAGGGCACATAGTCCTAATGCCAGCAGAAAGAGTTCAGACAAAACAGGGTAGTGATGGCATAAAGTCTGGGGGAATAATGTGCCAAAGGTGCCATGTCTAATAGTGTCATTTTTAGTAAAGACATTCTTGTGAACCACTGAGGTTAGTAACTATCCATTTCATAACCCATATGCATAAAAGGGCAAAACAGTGTAAGTTTAATGCATGCTGGTAAATACATTTGGTTAAATGTCAAAAAGGTAAAAAAAACAGCAATGCAAATAAAGCAGCTAACCAGGGAAATCTTCTTTGTAATTTGGAAACAACATGAAAACAAATCAAATCTGTGCATTATTTCCAATGTAAATAGCACCTGCTTATATTCTTTAAATGTTTCAATAAACAGATATGAGCTCAGCATTCCAAACCATTCAGTAATTTCAATAAATGCATTTAGCAATAAGAAAATTGTGTGAAATGCTAGGTTATGCCCCTGAGAAAATTCTGTATAATCTTCTGCAATTTTGCTCTAATTTCATGTAATTACACAACAGCAAATTACATGGTTATGCCCACCACTATTACTCAACACTCACCTGCCTGTGGTATGCAGTCATAAAGAGTCGATGAGAGTCATGTTAATATTTTTAACAGGTAATTATAAAATATCAGTAAATTACTGAATACATATTTTATGTCAAGCTCTATCATAACATATGGTGTGAAGGCTTGCACAGATATGATTTTCATTAGCAGTGATCACGTGATAATGGCTTCACTGACTCACACATAGATACATACGTTTAGAATATTTGAACAAAGCTTGCAAAATATGGTGAAGAGAACCTTCCAAGAATCTCATATGAATCCTTAATCCCCCCAAAAATTTGGGAAAATGTATTTGGGAAAGATTACATTTTAATGCTTTCATTAGATATAAACAGTGTTGGAAATTATCATTTTTTGTGTGGTGTGTTCCCAGGTTTTTACTTTGAGTGTTTTTGGTGGCTGTAGAACTTTGTGTATTTTACTCTGGTTAACTAGTGGTAAAGTTCCTGTGCTCCCCTTTTCAGCATGATGAAATTGGCATACCTCTAATTGGCATATTTAACTCACCGGAAAGTCCCTACTATATGGTACCCAGGTCCTGATAGTTAAATGCCACTAGTGGACTGCAGCACCCTTTGTGCCACCCCCTGCAGTGACAGTGCAAATATGACTGCAGGCCGACCATTGTAGTTTGGCTGTGAGGAAATTTGACCTGGCAATTCGACATGTCAAAATAACCCCTTTTGACTAGCCTAAACCCTCCTTTTAATTATTATGAGTCACCCCTAAGTTGGCCTTACTGCCCATAAGGCTGTGTGCATGGTATTTAAAAGTAGAACATGTAAAAGTTTAATGTTAAACATGTCCTTACAGAGAAAATGCCCCAAAATATCACTGTTGCAGGGATGGCTCTTCTATAGGAAAGCTTTGGGAAACACTATTACATTAATAATGTTTTCTCCAGCTAGGAAACACGTACAAATGTCATTCTTGGACTTGTTGAAATGTTTATACAACATACCCAATTCTCTGGTTAAGTTGAATTTGTAACACATATTTTGGAAAAAGTTACTTTTAGAAAGTAACATTTTCTCTACTTAAAGCCTCTGGAGGCCCATTTGCATGAGCTCCAACTGTCACCTGGTAGCTAACTAGCCACCTTGATGAGGTGTGAAAACTGATTTTTAGGGTAGAAAAAAGGCTTAAGTGTGAGGAGGTGTTCTGTTTCTCTAGCAGAATGACCATCTAGGCTGTGCCCAGGAACTTGATTAACTTCAAATAGACCTACCCTGTCACAAACAAATGTTAGAAGACAACCCAGCAGGACTTTTATTTTTTCCTGCAGTCAGACCAGTACCAATACCAATGGGACATGGGTTTCCTCAGAACAGGTTTAGAGTGACTACAGAGGAGGGGTTGCTCATTTTTCTGGTCACACAGCTGGGGTAGGCACACAGGCTCTGCACAAGGGAGAAGGGTTTCACCATCTTGGAGTTAGTCAGAGAGGGGCACTGTAGGAGTGTTTGCAGTAGGCACACAGGAAGTACTGCAAAAGTGCCCCTGGAAACTTTATGCTTTTGATTAGGAGGAGGACAGGAGTCACCCCCACCCACAGGCTGGTGCCAGGCAAACATGTACCACCCACTGTCCCCCCAACAGTATATCTTCTAGACCTGTGGAAGAAAAGGCTGGACCTGATGTCAGTGACCTGAGAAGATCTTAGAAGACTGGACCTGCTTTCCCTCATGTACCCAGGACAAAGGGTGATAAGGCTGACTTCCTCTTCAATCTACAGGGACACAACAAGCTAAAACTTTTTACAAGAGGTCTTTCTACCAACTGCCAATCTGATCAGTTTCAACTGCACCTGTCCTGGTCCCTGCTGCGGGCCTTTCCTGCAGTGAGTGTTGGCACCCAGGTGCTATCCCGAAGGTCCTGAACACTTGGCTGCTGTCAAAATGTACTCCACTTAACATATCCTGAAACCTGGGACGTTTTTGCTCCAAAGACCTCCAGAGAATAGGGACCAACCTACAACAAAAGTGTGTTGCTACTGGGCCCAAGCTTCAAGTTGCTACTGCTCAGGGCTTGGCAGTTCCGGCTGGACTGTTCCCACAAGGAGCAGGGTCAAGACTGATTTGCATATGGCTGGGTCCAAACTGAGGTGGTGTGGTGAGCAAATTAATGATGGATTAAACCCAGATCTATGTGACTAGGGGTGAATGTTTGCATTGTCCAGCATTCCGTCCATCAATTGTTACTTTTGCACAGAGCTTTTCTGCAGCAGCAAATCCAATTCAGTAGGACCTTGTGGGGAAGGTATCTGGCCTCGTGGAGCCCTCTTCGGCTACTGCCCCACTGAAAGAATCTGAGCTCCAAAAAAGTGACTAAGTCCGAAGGTAGAAATCTTCACAGGGTGAAAGTACCAAAAGCATCCAGCTGGTGAAGGAACTTCCTTGGGGGCAAAATGTAAAGTTCTCTCCCTTGGAGCTCACCAGCCAAAAGTGGGTGGCTTCTCCAGGACCTTGTCCAGGTGCTATTCGATGTAATGAAGTCCTTTTTGGCCACAGCCTGCTGCCTTGCCCAACTAAGGATTTTTCACTTTCATTTCAGAAATACAGGGCCTAATCCTCAAAGACAAACTTACACGTTTGTCTCCATCTTTTTCTGTATTTTGAAAACTGCAATTTAATTTAATAGTAAGGTTATGATTTCTTAGACTCCATAGTCAGGGAAAAGCACTCCACAAATAAAAAGGCAGGCCTTGTCCTATCTTTTAATGCGTAGAGTTCTCATCCCAACTACGAAGTCGCCACACTCATAAACTTACTATTAAATTGCAGTTTTGTGAATACCGCATAAGAGTAAACTCACACAAACCTGTAAGTTTACCTTTGTGAACCAAGCGCTAAGTCCAAAGATAAAACTTTCAACTGGGTTGAACCTGGTATCTCTGTCTGACCTGCGCTCTATCGTGGTTAGTGTTAACTTTTGCCCAGGTACCAGTCAAGCTCAACCAGATGAATGCATCATGCTTTTTGGCACTATTTCGAACCGTAACCGTAAAAAATTCATAACTCCGGTTTTCCTTATTAGATTTTTAAAACTGATTTGATATTTTTTCTTGTGTGGTGTTTTAACGTAATTACTGTTGTGGTTCTGCATACACACTTTACACATTGCCTCTAAGTTAAGCCAGTATGCTCTTTGCAATAGCTACCAGTAGGTTTAGCTCGGATTAATTTGGTGACTTTGTTGCTTTACCCTGACAAGGACTGTGGGTATTACTTTGGGTGTGTACTAACCCCCCTCAAATACTACCATAGTTTCTTACAAACTGCTTCTGGATAGTCAATAATTTGTTCAGGGCAGTAATGGTTCCTAGAACTAAAGAGTAGTTTACCTCAGGTAAGAATGCATTTCACAATCCCTTCCTAAAAACAAAATGCTTTCATTTTTTTATTTCAGCTAATTTCCCTTATATTTACAGATACTATTTTTTCCCCACCCAAAAACTATTCTCAGATCTATCATTTCTCAATATATTTTGAACTTTTAACTGGCACCTGTCTCCTCTCGGGCAGCAAAATGTTCATCATTTGATGAAATACAAGAAAACAGCTCAATACTATTAGAACAGGCAACTGCATCCCATCTTGAATCATCATGTCTCTGTATATCCTTTAGATAAGCGGGTGGGTCTTGTGATTTTAGGCACTGAGATGTGTGAGAGTAGACTAAGGGAACATCTCAGCTATAGGGCCAAATGTCACTAATTATCACGTGACCCATTGAAGGATCACATGCAAATGATTAACACAGTTCTTAATCATGGGAATGAAAATTGTAGTGTTACTGATTGTATATAGAAATATACTTAATGTATTAGACCTGTGAGCCTTAGTGGTCTTCCCCCAAACCTTTTGGCTTCCTCCTCCATTTTTTCTAACCTCATTTTTGCTGGCACTTTACTACTGCTAATCAGTGTTAAAGCACTTGTGCTCTCTCCTCTAAACATGGTAACATTGGCTTATGTACAATTGGCATATTTGATTTACTTATAAGTCCCTAGTAATGTGGCTCTACATGGGCCTAGGGAAATACTGATGAGAGGCAATACATAAGAAACCAAAACAAGAAGAGGTATGCTGTTCCTAAAGAGTCCTATAGGTCAATGTGTGTAAAGAGAGCACAGAAGTGCTAATGAAGGTCAGAGAAAATCTTTTCTCATTTCAGAAAAAGACCCTCACACACCCAGCCAGCTAGGTGTCTTGCTTCATCACTGGGTCTGCTCCTTATCGGGTCGGCGCTGCAATACCCGATCGGCGCCCGTGATGGGGCCTTCTTGGCGGAGATCTTTTTTCTTAGCCGTTGGGTGCGGTGCGTGTAAGGGCCCTCGTGAGTGTAGATGTGTGAATGTGGAATGTGTGAAATATAAAACAGGAATTAGTGATCCACCCAAAATATTTTAATGACTGTGGTCACTATCCTGATTAAAACCAAAAAAGGGGGCGCGCACGCCTGCTTTAAGGTTGCAGGGTTGTGCGCTAAAGCTCAGGCCAACATGTTTCTTGCCTAGTGTCAGGACCTATTCTTGATCATTCTACACTTTTTGGTGGTGGTCTGATCATTCAACAATTTAGTGACAACCCATACAGCACCCTAAAAAGTGGTACCTGTCCGGGTCCGGCAGAGTGAGGGGTAGGTCGACCGTAATCGGGCGGATCGGAATACGACACTGAACCTTGCAGTGTCTACACCTGCCACGACACGTTGATACATAGAACTGACCTAATCTGGGCATTGTTGTTGATCGACAGGTACCACTTTTTAGGGTGCTGTATGGGTGGTCACTAAATTGTTGAATTATCAGACCACCACCAAAAAGTGTAGAATGATCAAGAATAGGTCCTGAAGAATTGCTGTGTAACTGACACTAGGCAAGAAACATGTTTGCCTGAGCTTTAGCGCACAACGCTGCAACCTTAGAGCAGGCGTGCGCGCCCCCTTTTTTGGTTTTAATCAGGATGGTGACCACAGTCATTAAAATATTTTGGGTGGATCACTAATTCCTGTTTTATATTTCACACATTCCACATTCACACATCTACACTCACGAGGGCCCTTACACGCACCGCACTCAACGGCTAAGAAAAAAGATCTCCGTCAAGAAGGCCCCATCACGGGAGCCGATCGGGTATTGCAGCGCCGACCCAATAAGGAGCAGACCCAGTGATGAAGCAAGACACCTAGCTGGCTGGGTGTGTGAGGGTCTTTTTCTGAAAGGAGAAAAGATTTTCTCCGACCTTCATTAGCACTTCTATGCTCTCTTTACACACATTGACGTGTAGGACTCTTTAGGAACAGCATACCTCTTCTTGTTTTGGTTTCTTTGGGCCTGTATGCTGGACCTATTAACTGGCCCCTAGTCCCCCCCTTTGTTTCACAGGCAATACATAAGATCAACAAAATAACAGTGCACAAAAAGCAAAGTTCATTCCGTAGGCGTTGTGAGTTTTGTTACAAATCTTTTATTCTCCAAAAGTCCTTTGTACATATGCAGAAAACAGCCAATGCGTTTCACCCTTCACAAGGGCTTGTTCAGGGCTGTGAATTTCATACAATATAGAAAATGTTTAGAAACCAATATTTGAAAAATGTTAAATTAATGGATAAAAGGCAAGTGCGTTAGAGAAAGAAGGAAAGAAAATTTGAGTTTGGACAGTAAGAGGTCCAACAGAGAAGCACGGAGCAAAAAAGTCACGATAGAAGAGGAAATAGCCATGTTGACTGTGATTTAAAAATTATCAAAAAGTAATGCGGTGGGGCGTGGCCAGCAGTCGGCTAAGATGGCCGCAGCTTGAGAGAGCGGCGCTAGCCACCTCATATTAGCCCCGTTAAATCCGGCACAATCCGTCAAACTTGAATGCTCCCCTGAAGGAATCGTGGTCCGGGGACTCGCTGCAATCTTTTAAGCGAGCCGCGGATCGCCTGGAGTGAGTGGAATTGATGCTGCAGGTGACGGCCGCGGGACCCGGTGTGGGCAAGCTGGCGCCGCCCCGCTGAGTCTGAAGTAAGGGAAATCCGGCCTCCCGGGCACGAGAGTGTGCGGCAACCTAGTTGTTGGCGGTGGTGCCGGGGACTGTTGTTGCAGACGGAGAGGCACACAGCATCCGGGAGCAGAGAGACGAGGCCTCCTGCGAGGAAGACACGGCTGGAGGCCCGTCACGGCTGGAGGTAGGAGATAGGCGGGCGTGACTGCCGCTGGAGTGCCGATCTGGGTGCATCTCTCTCCCCCCCACCAGATAAGACTGACAGGCTATCGGAATCCGAGGGCATGGGAGAAACAGTTACGTGCCCGCGAGAAGAGCTATCTCAACCCAGGGACATAGAGTGAATCACAGCAAATGCTGTGAATTGCGGTTTCCGCCTCAATTAGTCCCCAGCTGTAAAATCCTCATAGGAACATTTCCTATTTGATTTCAAGGTGTGGTTGCGCCAGTGGCACTCATGCTATAGAAGCTATACTGCTGCGCCCTCCCAGACATCCGGTCGCCAGCGCCCAGAAGTCAGTGCCTGGAAGTAAAGTAGATTGCCCCAAAATCTCAGGGAGTGGTGCCGACAGGATCTTGGCACCCGGAGGAGCAAGGGGTGAAATAGAAGGGCCGGCTGCCTGACTGAAGCCCAAGACAAGGCCATGTGACTACATCCTCTGGGCCCTACCGTGGGCGAAAAGATCCCTAAAAGAGCGCAGAGGGTACTTGAAGAGAGTTGGAGCCTGCGCCATACGTTGTCGGGGGCACGGCAACTGCGAAACAAGCGGGCCTAGATGGAAAACGACTGGGCCTGCCTGGGGGGGCGCGAGGGCCGAGCGGTCTTGAGGTGCCTTACACGGGCCGCATATGCTGTAAAGGGGCTACGGAGTCCGAAATACGACAGCCGAAGGAGAAGCCGGCCCACTGGTAACATTAAAGAGCGACCGGATGGGGTGCACAAAAGGAGCAGGAGCGGGCCAATCTAATCAAATTGCCAAATACAAAGTCACCATGGGTCGTGAAGAGAGCACGGTGGGGGGAACGCCGGGACAGATAGGGGAAGAACAAGTCCCAGACCCATCGCTGAAAGACATACTGCGAGCGATAACGGAGCTGCGAGGAACCTTGGAACCGAAGTTGGACTCGGTTACTGAAGAGGTCAACCTGCTCAGGGCAGACTTTAGGAAATTGACGGATAAAATGACCTCAGCAGAGTCTAGCATAGACGGACTACAATCCAAGACTAAGCGGCTAGAAGAGCAAGTAGTGAAATTAACCAAAAATCAGGCGGACATACTGGCCCGACTGGAGGACCAGGAGGTCAGGGCCCGACGCAATAACATCCGCATGGTTGGAGTGCCGGAGGGCATGGAGGGATCGTCGGTGGATCTGTTCTTGGAGGACCTGATCCTGAACAAACTGAAGCCGAAAATTGTTAGTGGTGAATGACTGGGTATATGCGGACAGAGATGAGCCAGCATATAGGGCAGATTGGGACACCATGCCAGCGGGTAACTGCGAGCCGCTGCTGTACGCGCGAAAACACGACCCTAAATGGCCTCCGCATACAGCGGTAGTGGTGGCTTGTTGGAGGGAGGCTAATCGGGCATTGTGATGGCAGCATAAATTGACCAGCAGAACGCCGCTTTGGTCAAGTGCCAGATTGAGGGAGGTGGCCTCCTTACAAGGCTTCTCAGGCTGGAAAAATATAGGGATAGAACGACTGGGAGATGTGTGGAGGGAGGGGGCCCCACTTCCGTTTGAGGAGCTACAGCGGGAATTTGAGCTAGCTGAAATGCAGAGATTTAACTATCTGAGGCTCACACATGCCCTACTAGTGCATCTGCATAGCGGTACCTCCCTTCCGGACCATTCTCCCCTTGAGGATAGACTACTCATTGATCCTATCCAGGAAAAACCAACCTCAACAATATATCGGAAGCTTATGAATAACCTGCCTGACCCGCTGACAGCCTTAAGGGCTGCCTGGATCGATGATCTGGGCAACATAGATGAGGAGGAATGGCAAGAGGCACTCCAGGGCCCAAGGGAAATAGCGATACGAGTACGTTTCCAATTGTCCAGCTCAAGATACTGCATCGCTCCTATTATCCCTCGACGCTTCTCCATAAGATTGGAAGGGCGCCGTCACCGCACTGCATCAGAGGCTGCCAGGGCGAGGGCACCTTTCTTCATATTCTGTGGGACTGTCCTAGGGTTGTGCAGTTTTGGCGCAAGGTCACAGCAATAATGGCCAGAGTAGTGGGAGCTGAGGTTCCGTTAGATGCAAAGTGGCTCCTGCTTAGAATTAAGGGGGAGGTGGTATGGTCCAAATACGCAACCATCTGGCTTACATTGGCAGTGGGAATCGCGAAGCGCAACATCGCCAAGAGATGGGGAGCGCCACTCCCTCCTTCAGTGTTAGAGTGGGAAAGGGACCTGCATTGGTGCCAGAGGGCGGAAGAAACAGTGTATAAAAGTAGAAGGGCTACCAAGAAATGGGAGAAAGTCTGGGCACCATGGCATGTCTACAGGGGGTCATTGGAGAGTCACAAACCAACCACAGGAGCCCGAGTCGACGTTTGAGGGGCGGTCCCCTAGGTATACACTTTTATCGTTTGCATACTGTTGTCCACTCCCTCCATTCCCATATGCTCCTTAATGATGTAATTGGAATTTCAACCGTGCATGTCATGATGAATATCATTGTACTGTCTTTTGAGCTTGTTTAATAAAAAAAAAGTTAAAAACAAAAAGTAATGCGGTGAAAGAAGAGAAGCAAGAATAAAACTGTGTCCTTCTTGTCAAGCAGAGGGAAAAAAGACAAGGCTAGGAGAATGCCGACAAAACAATCCCCACAATTAGAGAAAACACCCTATGTGCAATAAAGAATATCACAGTGGTAAGATTCAAAAACTGCTTCTTACCAAAGGTAAGATGACCAGAAACATGCGTCAGTTTGTAGAATCCAGCAATAAAATTGGTTACAAAAAGTCCTCGTTAGCGGACGTGGTTTTCACACATGAGGCGTAGATGTAAATAAAAAGAATTTGTTGGCTATCAAGAGATGGTTCTCACACAAGCTATGGTCAGTCAAAGAGAAGGTACTTCCCAATCTCAGATAGTAAGGAAGAAATAGGAGCAAGCTCTCAAAGGTATGGTTTAGAGGTGATAAAGATTGAAAGTGATGCTCTGCCTTAACCAAGATCACCCATGAAGTGGATGAAGACGAATATGGAGCATACCTAAAGCCAGTAATGGGTACCCTTATTTCCAAGGTCCAGTTTGTTCGTGCGTAATTTCCAATAATGAAGAATTGAGTCTTATGGCAATAATCAGCCTCCAGTGTGGTCAGGAATGGTACCTAACAAGTGGAGTGAAAAAAAAACGTTTATCGTTTACCCTGCTTCCCCTTGTCTCCTTCTAACCTACATGGGCCTAGGGCCTGTAAATTAAATGTTACTAGTGGGCACCACAGCACTGACTGTGCCACCCACTTAAGTAGCCCTTTAAACATGTCTCAGGTCTGTCATTGCATAGCCTGTGTGTGCAGTTTAAACTGCCATTATGGCCTGGCAAAATAAACCTCTTGCCAGGCCCAAGCCTTCCTTTTTAAAACATATAATTCCCCCAGGGTCGGCCCTGGACACCACAGGGTAGGGTGCAATGTACTTTAAAAAAAAGACATGTACTTCGTTCTAACTTTTACATATCCTGGTAGTGAAAAACTCTTACATTTGTTTTTCACTACTGTAAGGCCTATCTCTTTCATAGAATTACATTGGAGATGCCTTATTACAATTTATAAGCGTAATTTGCAAATGGTAAAAGATAACCAGTTCATGTTTGGTGTCTCTGGAATCACAATTCAAATCCTAGTTTATGTTAAAGTCGGATTGTAAATTGCAATTCTGAAAATGCCACTTTTAGAAACTTGGCATTTTTTTTGCCTTGGCCATTTGGTTCCTGTCACTGGTCACATGACCGGGTGTAGCTGACATTTGAACTTTGTGTATTCCTCCTAGACAGCCACACACAGAAGGGAGCTTAGGTGTGTCTGGATGGGCCATCACTGGCAGGATTGCACCTGAAAAAGCGGTGTCCTGCCTCTACACAAAGGGTTGCATACCCCCTGTAGTTAGTCTGAACCAAGGGCAAGGGAGGGGGATGCCTGGGGACTTCAAAGGGAAACCTCTAGAAGCTTCACTCCCACTTCAAAGGCCAAACTGGGTATAAATACTGGACCTCAGACACCACCACTTCAGTACTCTTTTGTATCAGTGGATACTCTGCCGGGAAGAAGGACTTCTCTGCTGCTATGCTGCAAAGGACTGCCACTCTAATGGACTGCACTCTGCTTGATTCCTACTTTGCTGTTCTGACCTGATGCCTGCTGTCTCTTGCCTGTGTGAGAAGGACTTTACTTGCATCTCTTGAACCCCGAACCCAGAGTGACTTCAAGGGCTAGTTGGCTGCCCCCCTGATATGAAGCCTCCGGGACATAACAGGCTTCCAACAACCTTGCACCTGCACCTGGACTTTGCCATCTGTGAGTCTACCCTGCCAATTGGAGCCATCCCAGTCCTGGATCCTTGGAAGTGGGCTTAAGGTGCTTTATCAGCCTTGGTGGATCCAGTAGAACCGACGCATCTCTTCTGCTGTACAGCGCAGCACAGCCCCAAGCAGAACCAATACATCTCTGCTTCTGCTTGGATTGGATCTGCTTTGCTTCCTCAACTCCCAACTCTTTTGAACCATCACTGCACGACTCATCCCAGGCACAGGAAGTCGCATCCCTCATTGACAGCAGACTCAATGTTGCTGCACTCCGCATTGCAGCCTCGCAGCTTTTCAGAACTGACGCAATGCCCCAACAGCACACCACATCCTCAATAATGTCACATGGCCCATAGGGACATTGACGTTTTTCACTAACTTAGCATGAGCACATTGCCGCTTGCCTGCTGCTTTTGCGCACGTTACTACACGTCTTTATTTTTGCAATATTTTCAATGATAGCTTTCACATGAGAACTCATCGCTGTGTTCACTATCTGCATGTTCCTGGGATGTTGACTGAACATTATGTGCAAGGTCGAACAACAATGCCCCTTCTTATTTTGTTCTGGCCAGACCTTTGTCCTTAGACAAAACATGCTGAAGCAGCTGGTGTTTGGACTCCATGCTTGGGTTTTTAGTGGGATACACGAATAAGTGACACACACTTGGAGAGGGACCTTTCCAGGGAGAAGAGCGACACATCGCTTATGATGTAGATCTACCATCTATAGGCTAAGGTATGGGGTCTGCAGACAAAGCCCAGAGATCTTCTATTATATAATAATACTTCTTCTTAGCAAGGGGAGGGAGGTTAGGCACTATAGTCTTTTCTCCATTGTCTTTTTATGATGACATCTCCCTTCGTGGTTTATGGACTAGCTGCTATGCCGACTATATTCGTACTATGCATTTTCTTACTTGTTGTGGCACGTATACTGCATGTTAGGGCACGTTAGTTAAAATAAATATTTTAAACTATTCTGTGCCTCTGTCAGATCTTATTGTGGATGAGTACAAGAGTGTGAGTGAAAGGGTTTGTTTGTTACCGCGATTCCTGAGAGATCTGGGAGTGTTGTGTTCTGGGGTGTCTAATCATTTGTTTATCTGTAAGTGAGTAGGAGAGCAAGTGACATACTATAGCTAGTCAGTTCTGGGATCGTGGGTACTAAGGTGGTAGAAAGACCCAGTCCCTATACACTAAGGTCCCATAATCCTGTGCATAGTTCTGTGCTTGTGCAGAATCCCTGCAATATGGCGCCACCAACGTTTGGTCTGGTTCTTATTCACGGGACCCTTGAGTGGTGCTTGTGCTTGTCCACAATCCCCTCACACTGGTTTCCGGAGACGTCCGTAGTGTGAGGGTTTAGCCTCCTATATTGGTGTTTTATAGGTTTTTCAAGCTTGGAATTTAAAAGGTTTTGTTTCTCTTTCTGACCCAGTTTTGCGCTACCGTTCTACTGGTTTATCCTTTTTTGTTGTTGTTGTGGCGGTCACTATTGCGGTTCATAACCGCGCTGCGGTCACAGCCCATTTGACTCAACATTGAGTCCTTAATGCGGGGGCTGATATTATCTTTGTTGTTGAGGCGGAGGCAGCTTACCGCTTCAAAGTTTTCTATTCTTGGGTTACATTTCCAACAGTGGATGGGAATGATAATTTGTTTCATGAATATACAGTGGCCGCGGTTCCGCAGAATTATATTCCTTATCGATTACTTGAAGTTCTGTTGACAGCTTGGGAGCATACCATGTGGTTTAATGGTGCCCTTCCTCACCCTGTTTCTGTGGTCCGTTTAGGCCCCTTGTCAGTCGATGGGGCCATGTGGCCTCTTTTGGCTGGTTTTACACCGCATACTAATTATCTTAATGTTCCACTCACAGAGCTGCGTCAGTTACATACACAACTGATTCATATACACAGAAGTGTCATACAATTTATGTCACGTAATATTCAAGTGGCTCCGGCTGGAGCCACTCCACAACCACCTGGACATGGTGGTGGCCTTGTCATTAGTCCCATCATGATTAATTCACTGATGGGCAAGCGTCCTCAGAATAGGGATGATTTCCCATATTGGCTGGCTGAGAAATTTGAGCAACTCGAAGCTGTTTTTCCGCATACTACGCCTGTTGAGAAACACAGGGGGGCAGATTTACAAGCCCCTTGCGCCACTTTTGCGTCACTTTTAGCATGGGAAAAGTGATGCAAAAGTGGCGCAAGGGGCTTGTAAATCTGCCCCAGGATCCTTACAATGAGTTTACCGAGTGGTATTGCTCCCACTTTAGCTGATTGTACCACCTGGGGGACGGTGTTTGCTGCGGTGTATACACAGTGCTTTGGCACCCCCTCCATGAGCGTTCTTCCAAGCATTCTAAAGAAGGTTCAGGACAAACACTGGGCTGGCCCAGCCCTGGAATTGGGGGATTAGATTAGTGGGCATGTTCCCTATTGTCTCCGATATGATTCTGGCCAATGTTAAAGGTGAGGCAGTAAGCTTGCAAGTGTGTCAACGCCGCTCGGCGGTGGCGGACGTTGATCGGCAGCAGCAGTTGCCGATTATTATTGCGGATGTGTATACATTGTTAGGTCGCAATAGTTTGGGAGTCAAACCTTATACTCAGGTACAAAATAAGCCCCGTCCGGAAAAGGAGGGTCGTCCAGTCTTTTCTAAAAAGACTTGGAATAAAAATCAGCACCAGCAACAACAGAAGCCTGGTTCTCGTGCTGGTTCGCCATCACCGGACGCTTCTGACCGTAGGTATGATTGCGTGACCGCTCTAAAATTAAATCCCCCGAGAGGTTTCAGGTTCCTGATCCTTGTTCTCCTTGTTCCTTTCTGGAATCGTCGGATCAATAGTTTGGCGGGGGAAGACGACAGGATCGCAGAGAAGGTGAGTCTGCACAATCACGACTTGACCCGCAGCGCCAGTTTGATGTAAAAGCCAAACAGGAGGGACCACCTCAATATTGTGCCCCGTTTCAGAAGAAAAAAGTTTCTGATTTGACTGCAAACTATGCCTCAGAGTGTGAGAACCCTGCTCCTAGATTGGAGATGGGCGGTAATACTCTTCGACAGCGCAGCGGAAGTTACCATAGTGCGCAAGGCACTCCACCAGTCTCTGGAGGCGAAAGCAGCTGACATATTAATTACAGTGGAAACAGCTGATACACGAGTTGCACCCCCAGATAGGCTTTATGAGATAGGCCTCCAAATTAAAGGTGATATTAAACGCACGATTAAGGCGGTTGTTTGGACAACCTTACTTCTTTCTATGATATTTTGTTGGCGGAGGTTGATTTGCCTCCCCCGTTTGTTCTGGCTTCCTCTAAAGGGGAGGATGTTATTCTCCCTAGTTGTTCGCGTTATGTCTCGGAGGAGGCTAAACTAGCTTATGCGTCGGGGTGGGCGCTAGCACTTGCCCTGGCTGTGAATCGTAATCAGGTGGGTTGGGATAAGGATTCGCTGGGCACATGAAATTCCTTTGCGATCAGTGCCACAACCCCAACCACAATACCCTATTAAGCGTGACGCAAAAGCGTCCGTAAGTGAAATCTTGGCCCAATTGGAATATCGGGGTGTAATTGAACCCTGTGTTTCTTCAATGAATAATCCTCTTTTTCCGAACGGTTCATATCGTATTGTTTTGTATTACCGTCATTGGAATAGTCATGTTCGCACCTTTGCGGTACAGAACACTCACAGCTCTGCGTTAGTCGATACCATTGTTCGTAAAAAATATAAAACGACTCTTGATATCTCCAATGATTTCTATAGTCACAATTTAGCTCTTGATAGCCGTGACTTGACAGCCTCCAGCGCCCTCGGCAATCATAAAAGGTACATACGCTTACCTATGGGATATAAAAATAGTCCCAGCGCTTTTGCGGCACGCATAGTGTCTGTTTTACATAAAATTGACCCTGATGCTTTCTCGTACTTCGATTCCATTTTTACCACATCTTGTGCATGTGGACTGCATCATAATGTCTTTTGCAGACTTGGGATACAAATTCAACTTTGCCACGTCGCATATTGCCCATCTGGCAGTTCTTTTTCTGGGTTACCAACTCACCAATGAAGGTAGGGGTTTGGCCCCCCACTTTCTGGAGAAATGTGCTCAATTGCAACCTCCTTCTACTCTTAGAAAATTGCAATCGTTGCTGTTTTTTTTTAATTTCTGGAGGATTTGCATTCCTGATTATGCCCAGCGTATCAAACCACTTTACTCTTTGACACAACCTTCTTTTTCGGCTTCCTGTTGACTTCTGGAACATACCGCAATTCTTCGGTCTCTGCAGTCTGACCTGCTTGCGACCAACTTCTTGTTGACACAAGACAATTCTACTAATCTGGTCATAAGGATTGTACCTGCCGTGTTAGGTTTTACTTACTTGAAGTTCAATGAGGGGGACACGGTCCCCATTACATATAAATCGCATTTGTACACTTCGGCAGAGATGCGCTTCTCTTCAACAGAAATTTTTTTGACCGCTGTCCAGATGGCGATTCTGAAAGAACGCTCACTGGCACAGGGAAAACGCATCTTCATAGTCTCACCTGTACCTGCTTTGGAAGCAGTTACAAAGGCTAGTGTTCCAAGTTCTAAAGCCTTGCATCCACGTTGGATACAATTAGCTAATTCTTTGACGTCGACTGATGTAAACTTTATCTTTGACCCGTCTTTGCAGACGAAAGGGCACACTTAACACTTCCAATATTGACCCACTGGGATGGTTAGTGTGGGCGACGACTTCAAATGCATGTCAATTAAGCTTTTTGAATACTACAAAAGGTGTTACACAAAGTAGGCCAGATCCATGCTTCCCACATTCGCATACAGTTACCACATATTCAGTGGGTAAATTATGTCAGCAATGGTTTGAACATTCAACACTGTCATCTGTGAAACAACACCTTTCTCATTTGTCAGGTGATATCAATTTGGCTGATTTTCTTTTAGGTCCAAAAACCCCTCGTACAAAACGTTTTATTTATTCAGCTATCAATGAATTTTGGAAACTGTCGCAGATGGAGGCTGCGGTGCGTCTGCGCCAAATTGATCAGGCAAATTTAGAAAAAGTTCTTGCAGTTGTTGATACACTGTCTTCCCGTATATATACTTTAGATAATATTGTATCTTCTCTCATTGACATTGATCAACATGAAGTGTCTGTTTTGTGTCATGGTCAAAATCAGTTGCGTTCTGTAATGCAGTTTGCTTGGATATTGCAAACGCTCAAAAATGGAAAAGTACCATGGGATTATTTAAATGTTTCTACACTATTTTTGCTGTTTAATTTGACTGATAAACAGAAATTGATGTCAATGAAAGATGCCACATACACTTTGTTACATACTGAACAATTAGAACAGTTACCATTTTCAGTGGCCGAGACTGATTCAGCTGTGTGGTTAATACATGGGGTTATTTCATTGCCGATCTCCCTTTTACAGTTCACAGCTTGCATGAAACATTACCCGATTGGTAGATATGAACCCCTCGGCAATAATTATATTCACAAATTATGGTTGTTACCTTTCACCTACAGATGTCAGCGTGCAGAGAGGGAAGTTTTCCTTACAGGGAGGAATGTGTTTCCACAGTAGGACATTCCCTAGTCTGTAAACAAGTTAAGCTTCACTGAGCCTGTAACGTTTTGGCCCCTAATCTGGCTTGTTTTTTAAGAGGTACCCCTGTCCTGGCCATTATTCACGTATTAATTTAGCTTTTTAACCCCTTCGATGCTCATGACGAGCTCAGCTCGTCATGCTGCGCGGTGGGCGTGTGCGTATGACGAGCTGAGCTCGTCACGACCACACCCGCGATTGGAATGTCCAGCACCTGGGCGGAATTCCGATCGCGGCGAAGCGGTTAATGGTAGTTATCTTATTTTGAATAACCACAACTGCTGAGGGTTGAGAGCTGGCATTCCGTATATAGTAACGGTTTCACAACATGATACATGTTGCAGCAAAGTCCTATTTCCACCCCCGCATGGAATTGTAGATAGTTCGCATTAGCCTTCCATTCCAACTTTGAAAACAGATTTCAATAAACTAAGCAGACTCAAAGCGCTATTGTTTCAACAAGAAGTCGCTCTAACATCAGCTCGCGAGACCTTCGAATTGCAGATGGCAAGAACCGCAAGCGAGAGAAACTCCCTGCTAAACACAAATCTCCCACTCCATTTTGGAGAATTAATACACCAAATATTTAATGCGTCTGATACGGAGGGCCTTGCTCACTTTTTTAAACATGTGGGATCTGGCCTTGTTTCTTCCTTTCAGACTATTTTTGGAGTCATTCCGGCCTTTATTCATTCTATTTTTCCAGCACCTTCGGAGGGTTTACCCTGGTGCCCCTGTTGGTTTGCGGTGTGCTGGTTCTCCTATTATTGCTTCGCAATGGATGCTTGATCTGTGGAGCTGCCAAACCCGGTCCAGTTGCAATGGATGTGGCAGCTTTTTGGTTCAGTGCTAGTGGAGTCTTTTACAATCAACTACTGGCTGACCTTCCGTTATGCCTACTTCACCTGCATGCAAACTGTGTTCCACTGTCTCTGGTGCCCTTTTCAATGGGCGATGGATGTCTGCCTGTCCAATACCACACACGCTGCCCTAGAATACGATCTGTTAATGGGTCTGTTGAAGGCCCATGGCCAGGTATGTGCCAGGGGTAGGCGTTTGGTGTGCGATCCTCTACTTGGGCCAACGGCAGACTTGAGTACCTGTGCTCTTGCGCAGCACCTCATAGACTGCAGTTTCATCAAGGTTAACACAGGTTGCCCAGAGATGCCCCTAACAGCTTCCGGATATGAGGAGCATGTGTGCTCGTTCAACCTACTCAACTGGATGGCTTACCTTTTTACAATGGAAGGGACAGACAACATTCTGGAATTCATGGCAATCCGCTTTTCCCTCAACGGTTTTGTCAGTGACGACTAACCATGAATGGATAGCAATTTTGGAGCACCCAATTGGCAAAATGTTTTTGAAGACATTATACCCTTGCAATACATGAAAATAATTTTTGAACTTCAAAACTTTACCTAAGATGCTTTGTCTCTGCTTACCTTTGATTTTTGTTTTCCGCATAGGACTAACGGTTTGGCCAAGGGGAGGGTGTCACGTGGCCCGCAGGGACATTGTCGTTTTTCACTAACTTAGCATGAGCACGTTGCAGCTTGCCTGCTGCTTTTGCGCACGTTACTACACGTCTTTATTTTTGCAATATTTTCAATGATTGCTTTCACATGAGAACTCATCGCTGTGTTCACTCTCTGCATGTTCCTGGGATGTTGACTGAACATTATGTGCAAGGTCGAACAACAATGCCCCTTGTTATTTTGTTCTGGCCAGACCTTAGCACTTAGACAAAACATGCTGATGCACTGGTGTTTGGACATCATGCTTGGGTTTTTAGTGGGGTACACGAATAAGTGACACACACTTGGAGAGGGACCTTTCCAGGGAGAAGAGTGACACAGCGCTTATGATGTAGATCTAACATCTGTAGGCTAAGGTATGGGGTCTGCAGACAAAGCCCAGAGATCTTCTATTATATAATAATACTTCTTCTTAGCAAGGGGAGGGAGGTTAGGTACTATAGTCTTTTCTCCATTGTCTTTTTATGATGACATTTCCCTTCATGATTTATGGACTAGCTGCTATGCTGACTATATACATACTATGCATTTTCTTACTTGTAAATATTTTAAACTATTCCGTGTCTCTGTCAGCTCTTATTGTGGATGAGTACAAGAGTGTGAGCGAAAGTGTGTGTCTTGTTACCGCGATTCCTGAGAGATCTGGGAGTGTTGTGTTCTAATCATTTGTTTCTCAGTAAGTGAGTAGGAGAGCAAGTGAAACTATATAGCTAGTCGGTCCTGGGATCATGGGTACTAAGATGGTAGGAAGACCCAGTCCCTATATACTAAGGTACCATAATCCTGTTCATAGTTCTGTGCTTCTGCGGAATCCCTGCAACAAAACCCGACTGAGCATCGCACACCCCATCAATGAAATACTCAACAACAATGCAGGCCCTCTCATCATAGCCTCACCACATCTCGGAACCGGCGCATCTCTTCTGCTGCGCGATGCATCTTTGATGCGGATCCACGCAAAGCTCCGCAAACTAGGATTGAAGGTACTTTGCTCAGCAAGTCTAACTGGGTACATGTAGCCAGCCCTCACTCCATTGCGGTCAGCCTAAACTTGTGACTTTATCCCTTCTGATACCACCATATGTTCACAGTTTTGTTTATTAAATTAAGCTCTATTTTTCTAACCTACTGTGGGATCCTTTTTGTGTGGTGCTTTCTCTATTTACTGTTTGAAGTGTTGCACAAATACTCTACACATTGTCTTCAAGTTAAGCCTGACTGCTCTGAGCCAATCTACCAGGGGATTGAGCAAAGGTTAAATTGGGGTTTGCTAGTCCTTACCCTGACAAGGATTGTGGTAGCTGTTTGACCAGGGCTCACACCCTAGTCAACCAGTAACCCAATGTTTTACATAATGCAAAAACAATCATTAGTATCAGTATAGATGCTTCCAAATGTTCATAGGAACTAGCACAATCCTCTATTTAGACCAGGCTTCTCCAGCCAGTAGCTCGTGAGCCACTAGAAGCTCTCCAGCTACCAGTAAGTAGCTCCCCTTTCTGCAGCACAGCCTATTAAAATAGAAGCTTTTGCTTGGTTTAATTAAGATATGAGTACACAATTTGAAAATGTGTCTATTTTCAGAACCCTTAAGCTGAAATTTGTAGAAAATATGTGAATTTCTGAAAATTATTCAAAGCTGATATTTCAGTGATATATTCTCAGGAAGACATTATGAAACCTTTTTGCTAAAATTATTATGCTGGTGATAAGGGCATTGCAGTTCTGGTTGTTATGTGTTACCCATGATGAGGCATTTTAAGACAATACTACTGATGCACTGAGGTCTTTGGCACTTGTAATCTTGCACAATGCATCCACTAATGTTATCTTGTTTGACTTGGTCACTATTACAAAACGATAGTATTTGTTAGTAGCACATGGTGCCTTTTATTGAATGTAAGTAGTTCTTATCACAGAAAAGGTTGGAGACCCCTAATTTAGACCAATCATTTCAGGCATTGATTTAATATTCCAATTATTAGCAAAATAGTTCCTTTTTTCTATCGCCTTTGGGTACACAATGACTGTTTATGTAACAGACAGAAATATTTGTACGTTGGTCACACAAAATTACTAAATCAGATTGCTTAATGTAAAAGTTGCACACCCCAAAATCCATTGAATTAAATTTCAGTTACAAATATCAACAGTGAATAGTTACTTCAGGAAAGGATTATCATAGGTCCAGTATGTGGCCTTTGATGCGACTAAGACTGATGGTGTTTTGGGTTACACTAATTGTGTTGACAAGATCAAAGCAGGTTTCTTTTTGCATCAAAATCCAAGTTTACTGGGTTCCTGAGCTCTTGAACTCATACCGAATAGTTCTTCAATATCCATCTCTTAAAGGCTGTTTTTTCCAGGTTTAGGAGTTGTCAGGTTTCAAGACTGTAGGCCCGTTTAAAACCCTTGCTGCCCCAGAATACCAACACAGGTGAGTGAAAGGGAACTTGCTATCAGACGTTGGAATCACGGGAGAAACAGGTATTCCCACTTCTTCAAAGTTAGTGTGTCTCAAGAGGTGGCACCACTCTTACTAGATGTTGGATAAAGGGTAGATCTACACCAGTTCAGAGACAGAGGAAAGCTGGTAAGTACATGCCCTGTCGGTAACAAAATATATAGCAGAGATGGAATTTTCTATACTGGTTCTAGTTGCAGGCACAGGTAGAGCTGTTTCAAGCCTGAAGCTGACCAGGAGACAAGCGGCAGAAAAACACTGGTAAGATCTACAAAGAATGGGACAAAGACAGCTCAACACAAGAGAAGGCAATAATAAACAAGCATGGGGAACTGGGGAAAACAAAGAATAGCAGACGTGAGGGAATCCAATAATGAGTGTGACCTATTACATCAGCGAAAAGCCAATGCAACAACGCAAAATGTTTACAGGTGAAGCCTAACAGTCTCAATGGCTCTATATATTGCTCAACCTCTCTTCATGCAGACATGACCTCAACCCAGGAAGTGAGCAACTATTATTATATTAAGGTCAGCAGTCTAGTTTCCCCATTCTTCACAATCTCCATTGACCCATTCTCCAGCCTCCTTGCATCTTCCATTTCCTTTGAATACTGACAGGAGTATCTATTGGCGCATGCCAGATACGTTTTGCTTATTTGTGTGGCTTCTAGGTGATGTCATTTCATTTTGTATCAGTAGAGTATATCAGATGAATCAAGAACAAGTTGTAGTTTCCTCCTTGTTTGAATAAACCTAAGATCGAACTCTCATGCACTGAGCCAGGTTACACCATAAAGTTTGCCGTTTGATTGTACAATGTGTTAATACTGATGCAGTAAAACGTATCCTATCCAGTTTGGGGTGGGGAAGAAAAGGATCAAAGTGGGTCATCTTCAAGTTATACCAAGAATACTTATGCTCTTATGTTTCTGCCTACAAAGAAACACACTACCACCCATCATTTAAACATACTGTATAACTACAGTATAACCATTGCACAATCATGATTAGGACCATCTCCCAACCATAGAGGAAAATAAGGGGCAGGTAGTTTATGATCCTTCTAACTGTCAGCACATTTATACACATCCTCACAAAAGATTCTTAAGTCCCTTCTTATTTTCCTGCCCTGGATTGGCGATTCTCTAATTAACATACAGAGAGAATCTTGACTTCATTAAAGCCTACGGAGGCTAATATTATACAATAACCTTTTATTGCTGCCCCAGCATGCAGTGCTTCCAAGAACGTACCTTACATCATGAATAAAAACATTCCAATAAGAACTTTCAAAACAACATACAACTCCATGGTAACTAGGCATCTTCCTCTTGAAGCTGCGATGAAAAACAACGAATCCCACTTTGCTTTATTCTGGAAATTTCAACTAATTACAGTTGACTTGGTTCGTGAAACTCACAGCAAAGAATTCTCAGGAAAAGAGGGAAAAAATCAAGTGATACCAATAGGAAAAAAACACAAGTAAATATTCAATATTCCTGTGAGTAGGAAACAATAGTAAGAATAAACAATATAAACAATATAGATGCATAACCCACAAACAACTCTTACACCTTCATCATTGTAAAGTAACACATGGGTGTGGTGAGTGGGATAATGTTAGACTCCATAGTCTTTAATGAAATCAAGATTCTCTCTGTATGTTAACTGAAGAATACCCATTTCATTACAAGACCGGAGGCTACCATTACGCATGTTTAAAGCTTCCGAACACCCCACTGCTCACATGCTCCACGGGCTTAAGGTAAAATCTTGCAAAAGTGGAAGCACCCGATCAGCACTCTGCTTTTAATTTATCTGCAAGTGAACCTCCTGCCCAAAACACTTTCCTGGCCACTGCAACCCAAGATGATTGCGCTCCGAATTTAGACAAATCTACCCCTGCTTCGAACATCACTGCTCTTACCGATCTTGAAATAGTAGCCGTAGAAACTGCCCTAAAGAGTTTGTTAAAAGAGATCAATAACGAATCCTCGCCATCTGGTCTAAAGTCAAGCATGCTCAGTTCATAAACTTTCATGCTATTCACAACCCACAGCTTCTTACATTCAGTGAAAGTCGGGTAAAAGATGTTTTCAGACATTGTTTTGGTTCTTTTCCATAACTCGAAGTGAACCCCATATGGAGAATAATTTCTATTACACATCTCTAATGCCTTAACATCTGATACTCTTCTAAAAGATATTAGACAGAATAAAGTTGCCAACTTCAGTGATAACTGTCTTCTTGAAAGATAAGAATTAATTGGATAAGAGACAAACAGATCAAAAATAAGAGTTACAATCCATAATGAATTATACCTAGCCCTAGGAGGACGTTTAAGTCTTATTCCTTTCATTACCAAGCATATTTAAGGATCACTACCAATAGCAAAGTCATTCACTAGAGAGTGCCGTGCTGAAATACCTAGCCTGTTACAGTTGACTGTTCTATAGCACAGGTTTGATTTGAACTAACCTGTGAGGAAATTTGCTGTATCTACTGCAGGAGCCTGCATAGGATCCAAATTCCATTCCAAGCACCAACTACACCACTTTCTCCACACTCCTCTATATCTCTTACTTATTCCTGGTGCCCACGACTCGTCCAGTAGACTTTTAGCCTCCCCTGAAAGGCCTGAGTATCTGCCAGATCTCCTGAAATCCTCCAAACAAGAAGGTACATGTTTCCTTCTAACACAAGAGGATGCTTTTCCAGTTCCTGTCCTACCAAAAGGCCTGAATTCCCTGGAATCAAACATGGGATTCCCACTGCCAACTCTATTACCCCGGAAACCACACCTGAGTATTCCAAAATGGAGTAACCAAGACAATGCTGTATCGCACCCTCCGTACCTTTAGTAACACCCTCTGTATTAGCCCAAATGGAGGGAAGGTGTAACAAATTTCTCCTTTCCAAACTTGAGGCAAAGCATCCACTGCCAAATCCTTGGAGTCTGGCCTCCAACTGTAATACTGATCTACCTGAAAAGTCAATCTGCTGGCAAACAGATAGACCTGAAATGGATCCCACGGTTTCTACACTGGATTCAGTTTCCAATTGTTAGAATCCCTCAAAACGCTTGAGTTCCATTCTGCTCTCTTGTTCTGATGACCGGGAATGAACTCTTGTTTCAACAGAATCTTCTGACTCCAACAGAAATACCAAATCTTTTTGGCAAGGTCTGCAAGTAGTTTTATCCTTGCACACCCTAGGCGATTGATATAAGACACTGCTGTAAAATTGTCCAATCGGATCAATACAACACTGTTTATTCGAGTGAATCTGAAGCTCATCAAAGCGTTCAAACCTACCATCAGTTCTTAGCAATTGATGTTTATGGAAAGTTCCTCCTGGGACCACTTCCCCCAAGTTTCTATTTGTCCTAGCTTTGCACCCCAACCAAGGTTCTTGCATCTGACTCAACTGTATAATCTGGGACGTTTCAGAAAAATTGCCTTGCCATTCTAGCTTTGCAGGTTGCTCCACCACTAAAGAAGGTCCTCCCGAGCTTCCTGAGACAGAGGAATTGTGTCTGAGTACTATAGACATTTCTTCAAACCCAAAGATTTCAGCCTCCGAAGAGCCCTGTAATGAAATGCACCTGGGGAAACTGCTTCAATGGAAGAGAATAGGAGGCAAACCACTCTTGCCAGCCCTCGCAAACTCATTATGGGGCATATTATCAAGGGCTGGCGATAACATTATCGCCTCTTTAGCGTCCGTTTTCGGGCGAAAAGCGGCGATAATTTTATCGCTTTATTAACAAGGACACGCTAGCGTGTGTTTCCCTGCCTTAGCGCCCGGTTTCCTATCCCCTCGTACCGCTAATGAGATGTAAGGTAGGCGTGCCCCTTACAACTACATTATAAAATATCGCTAACGGTGCTTCGCTGTATTTACAACGAAGCCCCGTCCGGTTTAGCGCTGATTTTTTTCACGCTAACTGGGCCTTAACACTGGAATTTAACATCTGTTAAATTCCAGACTAAGGCATACCTAATATGGGAGGTGGATTGTGTGGCTAAGACCACAGGCCCTATCATCAAGGATATCGCCGTTTTCCATGGAACATCGCTGGAAAACCTGCGTTGTTCCGTGGAAAACGTCGATATCCCCGCTATCGCTGGAATATTTATCGCCACAGCGCTAAGCGTTGTTAATACAGCGCTAACATGGCGATAAGTTCCAGCGATAGACAGCGATAGGAAAATGCGCGCTAAGCGCGGTCAGCGATAATTATCGCTGCTGCTTGATAATATGCCCCTTTATTCTTTGAGAGAACATAAGCTACCTCCTTCTTGATCTTGGACAACTTCTTCTGTAGAAGACGTAACTGAGTCATAATGGTATCGACCTGAAACCCCATGAACTCCAAACTCTGAGTAGGAATCATAACAGACTTCTCTACATTGATAATGAACCTAAGAGGTTCTAAAAGATCTATATTTCCACTTCATGTGCTTCAGCAATTCTCCCTGGTCTTGAGACATAAGTAGCATGTTGTCTAGGTAAATAACTAAACATACACCTCTCCTTCTCAAGAAGGCAACTACTGGCCATAGGACCTGGTGAAACACCAAGAGTTTGAGTGGAGACCAAAGGGAGACAACAAAACTGATAAAATATACCTCTCCAACTGAATCGCAAATACTTCTGCAAATGTGGGGCCATAGGAATTGTGAAGTAGGCGTATTTGAGATTCAACTTCACAAGCCAGTCTTTCTCTTGCAAAATGTCCCTCAAAAGATGGATTCCTTCCATCTTGAAGTGCTTGTAAACTGAAACATGTTCAGTTCCTTCAAGTTTATCACTAGAAGCCAGCCCATGTCCTTTTTCTTTACTAGGACAACAGTACTTGCACAACCCCTTCGTTGGTTGGACACCTTGCAAATTGCTCCCTTGAGCAACATTTGAACCACCTCTGAATCTACCAGTGCTGATTGCTCCTATTTTAGGACTACCTCCCTTGGTTGACACCTTTGGTAAGGTGCCTGGCAGAACTCTATGTTGAAACCTCTAATGGTTTGTAACACCCAAGAATCGTTTGTTATGGCTGACCAATCGTAACCTTCCTCCTACCTTTGAATGGTAAGAACCAATTGGAGGGGAGACTCTTACCTTGATGTCCAGCTCTCTGGAATCTGCCCCTGCTACCTTGTGAGTGAGGGGCATGAACTCTTTGCAGGAAGAAACTGTTGTTTGCATGGAAGCTCCTTCCGTAACCCCGCTGGCCCTGCTGGTAGTACCGTCCTGTCAGCCCTTCCAAAAACCCTATTGTTGAACATGTGCTTCATGTTCGTTTGTGCCTTACTGAAGGCAGAGAAAGTTGAGACACATTTTCTTAGGGTCTTGAAAAAATTCTTGCCGAAGAGTAGACCATTCAGGTCCCCTTGGGTCTCCTTGTTGGCAAACTTTCCCAACTTTGGGTTTATTGTCATTAGAATAGCCCTCCTATGCTCGGCAGTTAGTCCAGCTTTGGCATTCCCGAGGAGGCATAAAGCCCATTGGCCACGGAGAAGCTCCACATCCACAGGGATGCCCTTAAATGAGGCCTCCTCAGCCAAATCCAGTATTCTGGCCAGTGGACCCAGAGTGTGTAAAACGTTATCTTAGCACTGCTTAAGGTAGCGCTTAAAACCCTTTCTAAGGTCTCCTACTGTCTTAAACAGGATGGTTGACAACTCTGGATCTAAATTAGGCATCATTTCTGATTTGTTGTCAACAAACGGCCCGAGACACTTTATTTTCATTAGATTTTGCACCTGCTTATCAAGGGACTTGAGAATCCAAAGCTTAATAAAAAATCTTACGTGGTGCATAGGCCACCAATCTGACCCTCAGATGTGTGATACAGATAGGATTAAACATCTCCACACCGAAGGGTCTTTTATTGCCTTTGAACTAGAAAACTAGTCCAGGTCCTCATCGAAGAAATCATTATCCAAGGCCTCTAGTGGGTCGAAAACATATTCGTCAGCCTCTTCTTCAAACTCCATTTCAAATGGGTATTTCTCATTATCAGTTTCAAAACCGTGGTCTCTTATGCCATGAAGGTCACTCGTTCTTTTCGTGCCGCGGAGGACACCCATGCTAATTGCGCCAACATGGCTGCTCTTACTAATTGTGCCGCTATGGACACCAGGGTCATCTGTAGTGCTCAGGCTACCCTAAGATTGTTTCCTCGCTCTTTTGCAGTGCCCAGGCTGCCCATGGAAAATACTTCACTAGTTATGTGCTTGGTCTTTTTTGAGGCCCTACCTCCTTCTCTAAGCAAAGGGTTTTCATCCTCTGAAAGATCCAAAGATCCTCCTCAACAGGAGAAACTATTTTCCTCTTACTCAGAACTGCTTCTACCGCCTACTTCAGAGAGGACTTAAACTCCCTCTCAAAAAACCTCCTAAACATATTTTCATTGAGGGGAGGATGAACAGTTCCCTGCATTTCACTTTCAGACATGATGCCTTAATCAAACAGAATTACCATAAAGGGGGCCAAAATGTAAACCTGGCCTTGGGAATAAACACTTTTTTTTCAAGAGTATCAAAAAATGCTAAAGCCAGCTGCCTGTAACGATTGTCTCCTACCAGCTCAGCTGATCGCAACAGTTAATAGCTCGTGCTACTCGCATTGCTATGGTAATGCATTATGCTAAAAGGGCCTAAGCTCAAGAAAACATGGCTGCTATAAAATTAGGCCAGTTTCTATGTCCATTAAAGACCACACGTTTTTGACTATGTGCAGCAGAGACTGGCATATTATCAAGGGATCGCGGGTAACAACCCAGCCCCAGATCGCTTGGCTCGTTGCCAAAGAAGGGCGAGAGCACTTCCTTTATCTCCAGATTCTGGGATGTTTCCCTAGCTCGCATGTCTTTGAAAGACATGCGATTGAAGAAAGAGGGTAGCAGGAGGCCACGGGTAATACCCGGGGCCCCGGAAGCTCTTCCTCTACCTCTACCTCCCGAATTCTGAATGGAGGGAGGTTTAATTATATCCTGCGCATCCTAGAAGGACACATGGTTGAAAGAGAGAAATGCAGAAGACCATGGCTAACAGCCCTGGCCCTGGAGCAGTCTGCTGATTGTCAGGAAAAAGCTTAAAGCTGCCAGAGGCAGTGCTAAGATTACCCTTCGAACCGAAGTAGGAAGGTTTAAAAGCACAAAATACTTCTGAAAAACCCTGAAAAACCAAAAATTGGATGGGCATGAAAATAACACTACAACACCTACCAGAGAAATCTAAGGTAAGAAACAGGTTGTAATTAGAACAAATACAAGCTAAGCTAAACTAAAGCAAGTGAAGGGATACTTAACTGTAGAGGAGCAGTGAAAAAAAGAGGAAGATGCCTAGTTACTGTGGAGTTATATGTTGTTTTGAATGTTCCTAATGGAATGTTTTTATTCATGATGTAATGTACATTCTTTAAAGGGCTGCATGTTGGGGCAGCAATAAAAGGTTATTGCATAATGTTAGCCTCTGGTCTTGTAATGAAATTACCACCCCAGCAAATCTGGCAGAGGAGAAATAACTGGAATTGGTGGTTGTTAGCAGTTAACATGTGGGAATTGGAGTTTCCATGCTGACTCCTGCTTTTCATAGAGAGGTTTCAGCTGCTTTTAGCAGCTCTATTCTCCATGTGAAAACCAAAAATCTGTATTTATGATGGGCCCAGTAACTTTTGTTACCAGGTCCATTGCAATTTATGGACCACTTTTATTGAAGCCCTAATATTCTGAGATATCAGCACTCATATTTGTCATTCATCTCCAATTCTATTCTGGGTGGGCCCTAATTCTGCTGCCTTGGATCCTATGGGGAGCACATCTTGGCCAGATTACACAAGTGTATATGCCAGAGAGAAAAAGGAAGGGTCAATTGTTAGCTCCTTTTGGTCTTCTAATGAGATGGAGGCTAACTTAGAGTGGAAAGGTGTTGTAATGATGCAATATAGCATGCTCCCCTTACCATTATGATATAACACATTCCATTTGATCCCATTGGCAGTGTGTGTGTCACTCCACTCACAAGCATTCCACTGTTGTCAGTTGCTGATCAGATGTTAGATTAGATTTTGAATGTCACCATTGGAACTGGGTGTGTCTGGGGCTGCTAAGAAATTAACTAACCTGAACCATGAAGAGTATGCTGTCATCATTTCAGGAGTGGCGACGAGTGGATTTACAGCCCCAGACACTGCTTCGCCTGTCTGGAGGGTCACTCCACGGGTGGTTTTGGAAAGGAAGAGCATTGCGGTGTCGTGAGGAGAAGTCGGCAGGGTTGATCTCCTGGTGTCCAGCCTTGGCAGCTCTAGACACCCTGAGCGCACTGAGTAGGATATCTGCGGAGATCAAGCACAGTCTGTGAGGAGTTCCTGTTCATGAGGAGAGCTGGTGGGAGCTCTGTGTGAGATGTGCACTCGACAGAGCGCATCGTGAAGTGATGACGTAAGGCATTGGACATCATTGAGCCATGCTGCATTACTGTGTTCTCTGGGCAGAGGAACACGCCCAACCAGATTCAGAAGCAACGTCATCTTGAGAGTGTTTTTTCCTATGGGATGCCTGGTTTCCAAGGCAACATTCATGCTGGCGCATCGCTGCAACAGAGCTCATCCAGATGTTTCACCGCTTCATGGTTTTCAGCGGGAATTTCACCAATCGCTGTTTAGAAGAACCCTGTCTGTGAGAACAACTTCAGCAAGTGGACAAGAGCATTCGGTTGCAGCGTAAGCCACGCCTTACTGTGGAGGTAGACATTGCAGTGACTTAAGAAAGTGTGGTATACAAGTTATTTTAGAGTAATATTTCAAGTGTACTTATAATGCAATTAGTAAACGTACAGCACAGAATATTTTTTTAGTGACTAAAGTCATTACATCTGCTCAAAACATTTGGTCTTGCCTCAAATTAGAATGGTATTTAAAGTGTATACAAATAGGCAAATTGAAACTTTTGGATTCATGCACGCATTTCTATCTCACCGGAATAAGTGTGGTGTTCATTTCTTTTCATTGATTTTTAAGCCTGCAATATTTACTTACTCTACAAGACTTTGTTACAGCAATATGTGCATTGAATTTCATGCATTTAACCTGGATCAAATAATTATGCGTGCTAGCAATCCTAATATTCAGGATAAGTTATGGGTCAACGGTGAGTCTCCTTTGAAAGAGGTGGTGGCGTTAGTCAAGAGAGCTGAGTTGAAGGGAAGGTGTGCCAAAGCTGTCCTTGTAGAGTAACATGATGTTAAATTTGTAAGTAAGATTAGTTCTAATAGGAGCAAAAAGGTTGAAACCAAAAGCAAAGGTACCTCAGAGGTCTTGCAAGGGAAAAACACAACAGAGGAAATAAAATACTTGGAGGAATCCAAGTGATAAGCAAAGGTCTGTAAAATGCTATAGTTGTGATTCAGGGGAACATTTGGGGTATTACAAGAAGTGTCCAACTAAGTAGCAGAAATGTTCTTTATGTGGCATGGTTGGACATTATGCCAAAATGTGTAGAAGGAAAGTTGGTAATTCTAAAAGGAATTAGTGTGTGCAAGAGGATAACGAAGGAAACTCTGAAGTTTTGGATGATTCAGACTCCTCTAATGTTAACTATGTGTTCTGCATAGATTATGACATTTTGGATGTTAATCTTGTCAAAGTAACATATTTGTGAAGTAAATATAGGTGGAGTGAAGTTGAATGTGGTAGCTGATTTGGGCTCACCTTTTACCATTGTGAGTGAAGAAATTTGGAAGCGTCGTTTTGTTGACAAACTGGGTTTTCATCTAGACAAATTTAATGGTATATCCAAAAGCTACACAGGGGATAGAATTGATTTTGTTGAATGCAGGAATCGTGAATTTAAATTCAAGCATAGGAAAGCCAATTGTAAAGTATTTGTGGTAAAAAGGGACTCTCTGTGCTAGGCTGGGGTGACCAGGGGAGTTGGGCATTTTCCTCAATCCCAATTGCACTGATTCTGTTTTATCAATTAATGAGATGGATAAGAATTGATCTGAGTTGGTTAAAGATTTTCCTGAGGTTTTTCAGGAAAAGTGGGCTTGCTGAATGATTTTGAACACAGGATTCAATTGTAACCCACTGCTGTATTCACAAAGTTAGGCTTTACCTATTTCCATCAGAGATGAGGTACACATGGAATTACAAAAGTTAGTTACAGCTGGAATCATTGAACAGGTGGAATCTGAAGAAAGGGGTTCTCCATTGATAGTTGTCAAACGCCCTAATGGCAAGGTTAGGTTATGCATTGACCTCAGGGAACTCAACAAAAATATACTTGTGGATCAGTTTGCCCTACCTCACATCAATGAAATGTTTATGGTCACTAAAGGAATGTATTGGTTCTTGACAATAGATTTAAGAACATACCACCAGGTACATGCTGACAGTCAAAGTACATGACGTTCATAACACTGTTTGGTTGCTTCCAATTTACCAGGGTACCTTTTGGACTGGCATCTGCAGCCGCCCTTTTTCAGAGAATTATGACAAATATTTTTAAAATGGTGGTTGGCGTGATGTTTTTCCAGGATGATATTCTGATCTTGGGCAGCAGCAAAATGGAACATGATGCCAGAAAAAGCAAGTTCTGGAGATCTTGGAATTGAAAGAATTAACAGTGAAGTTTAGCAAGTGCAGGTTCACTGCAGAACGTGGTTGAGTATTTAGGCCACAGCATAAGTAAAGAGGGTATCAAACCTAAAAAAGGTCTTATTGATGCAATTGTTAATGCACCCAGTCCCACTGGAAAAGATGACGTCAGAGCATTTCTAGGGCTGACAGAGTACTATTCGAAATGTATTTTAAAAAATTCGTAGAAAACTATACGTCAACTTCTGAAAAGCAAAGTGAGCTTTTTTTGGTCTACTGTGTGCCAGGAATCATTTGTCAACTTGCAAAAAGAGAGCTGCAATGCACCATTCCTTGAAGGTTTTGATCCTACGTGTCAGGTCATAGTAACTACTGATGCCAGCAATAAAGGTTTGGGGGCGGTTCTTTCGCAACATGACAAAGAACATAATGAGTGGGTGGTTGCCTTTGCTTCACGTTCTCTTACCTCAGCTGAAGAAAAATATTCAGTTATAGAGAGCATTCGTGGGCTTGTACATGGGCTCTAAATCATTTCTGCATGTATGTTTGGGGATTTCATGTATTACTGCGTTCGGATCATAAAGCCCTTACAAAAATATTGTCCATTGCTGGACTACAAAATGCTTCTACTGGAATTAGTAGGATGTCTGTGAAATTACTAGGTTATACTTATCATGTGGAGTACTGGCCAGGCGTGAAGAACAGAGTGGCTGACTGTTTGAGCAGGTTACCATTACTTAGGGGTAAAAATGAAGAATGGTTACAGGATGATGAAGACAAAGTTGCTTTACTATTCAATGATGGTCTGGAAGGAATTACACTTCCTGAATGGAAAGATCATATGTCCAAAGATTGCGAGTTGCAGAGAATAACAGAGTTTGTAACCAAAGGTTGGCCCAAAAAGAGCAAACTCAAAATGGAAGAATATATTGGGAAGTGAGGAATGAGTTGTGTGTCAAGGATGGCTTACTTTTCAGATCTGGTAAGGTGATCCCACCTGCACCTTAAGGAAAAGCATATTAAGATTATGCCATGAGGGTCAACTTGGCATTTCAAAAACTAAATAAAAGGTAATGAATAATTACTGGTGGCCTGGTCTTGACAAACAAATTGAGTTATTAGTGAGAGAGTATGTTTCGTGCAATGATTCTGATAAGTGCCTTAAAAACTTTAGCCCTCCATTGAGTCCCATTGAAAGTCCGAGTATGTCATGGGAGAGAATAGGAGTGGATATAGTTGTCCCAGTTGAAGAAACGAATGGTGAGTGCAAGTACATTTTAGTACTTGTTGACCATTTTTCAAAAATTGTTCGCAATGCAGACTGTGCAAATATCATTTCATTTTTAGACAAAATCTTCATGAGAGAAGTCCTTCCCAAATGTGTCATTATGGATAATGGCACACAATTCATGTCATCATCTTTTAGTGAGTTTTTGAAATGCAATTGCATTAAGCATAATACTACGTCTATCTGTCATCCCGAAGAGAATGGCCTAGTTCAGCGCTTCAACAGAGTGCTCAAAGGAAGCATTCAATTGTCTAGGAGCAGTAACTTAAACTGGGAAAGAGATTTGCCAATTGATTTGGGCCTACAGGATCACTCCTAGCTTAATTATGGGCAACAGTCCTTTCATTATGATGAGGGGAAGGCAAGCTTTGAGTAAAGACTTGAGTTAGATGTCTGTTTCTAAACAAGCTGCATGGTCCCGGAGTTAGTGAGGAAGAAAATAGCATTAGCACAGGAAAGTTGCAAGGAGTGGTATGCATGGTGTGAAACATTTGTCATTCAAGTGTGGTGATTGGGTCAAAGTTTGCTTGGAGAAACAAATCTGAAAAGGTGAGAGCAGGTTCACCCATCTTTTGCGTATTTGTGAAATTTTTCGCAACTCAGTCAAACTGAGAGATAGGAAGGTCTGGCACATGAGCAGATTAGTCTTCTCAG
>CAWUFW010025889.1:0-39201 GCA_963921515.1 Calotriton arnoldi | reverse complement strand
CACCGTCTCGCCCTGCACCGCACGCCTTGGACTCACCGACTCCGTCTGCACGACGCTCATCGAGCCGCTGCCTGCACCGCATCGAGGGACACCGCACCTTGCATCGCTCCGTCTTGCACCGCAACCGCGACGAACGCCGACCGGCTCGTGCACTCCGTACCAGCCACAACGAGAAAGGTACTGTGACCGAGTCTGTTCACGACTCTGCTGGCCCGTAGCGACGCGGTCGGCTGAAACTGTTGGACTCCGTGTATTTCAGCATCACGGTAGACCCGGACGGGGCTACCGACTCGTACAAACTTTGCTTTTGTGTTATTCCTGCAAAGAAGAAGTTACCTTATCAAGCATTCATTTTTAAAGTATAGTATTGTGGATTTTTGTCGTAATTGGTCTTGTCTTGAGTATATAAAAATATTGGTTATTTTTCTAAACTGGTGTGGTGTCCTTTTGTAGTGCTTACACTGTATTACTGTGGGTTATGTGCAAATGCTTTACACACTGCCTCTGAATTAAGCCTGACTGCTCGTGCCAAGCTACCACGAGGGTGAGCAGGGGTTACTTCACGAGTGTAACACCCTTACCCTGACTAGGAAGAAGGGTCCCTACTTGGACAGAGGTGCAAGCCCTTGCCAACTAGAGACCCCCATTTCTAACAATATTGGTATCTTGCAGGGTGATCATAGTAATTGCTTATATATTATTTCCAAAGGGTTACCAGCTTTGCTTTAAAAGCCTATAACAGGCGACGCATAGAAAACGAACATATATAACTTTATTTATCATTCACACGGCCCATACAGGGCGTGATATGTTTGAAAACTGGATAACAATTAATTATGAGAATGAATATGAAATAATCATGCATTGTTGTATACTACCATTTCGGAAAGCACAAAGAAATCGCACCATGTTAAGATGGCGGAACAAATTGTGATTGTAACTTTGGTCCCTTTTCAGTGTTGTTAAATGGAAGTATGGTTTAAAAAAATGGCAGTTTTGGCACGCCCGACAACATCGAGGAACGAGTTAGCCGAAACACGTCTGTTTGTGCATGAGTCCGAACAATAAAGTAACGGAACTCACCCCGAGAGTGCTTTTCAATTATAGGGTATGGCTACCCTTTGAAAACTTTGAAGCTTGCATATATATATATATATCGGTCTGGCACCACCGTCCGATTTTCGAGGGTCCGAGTGTCTCTGGATGGATTGGCACTCGGAGCTGGTGATTCACACGTTGCTTCTGCCGTGAGGAGTCCCGCCGTCGAAATCATGCGGGTCCGCTTGCTGTCTTCATTTACCAGTTTGAGTGGAACAGGAAATACCGAGTGAATCAAACAGCGGGTTGAAGTGACTCTCTAATCCCTTGATGATTGTTTTTAACGTGACTTTGATGGCGCCCCACAGGGTGGAATATTAGCACTACCAGTCCCAGAATGCCTCAGTGTATGATTTACATGCAGATTGTTTAAATTAAAGGGATCATGCTGGAAACTGCTTCCGTTTGTCGTCACTTCACGTTAGCCCATGATGAAGGGCGTCCATCGCCCGAAATGCGTTGGCTGAGGTTTGAGGAGGATTGTCCTTTACCTACCTGTGCAGGGGAGTATATCCTGGGTGTGCCGACCATCTTAGGGGTAACCTGCTTTCAATATATATATATATATATATATATATATAACATTCTTAAACTTTTTAGAAAAACAGTCACTGGATGATGTCATCAGTGATGTCATCAGTGATGTCATTTGAGATGTCATCACTGATGTCATCAGTGATGTCACTGACTATGTCAAGAGTGATGTAATATGTGACATCATCAGCAGTGGATTGCGGGGACGCAAGTTATAGTCAGCTGACGGCTGAATTTCTTGGGTTTTGTACGAGTGAAATGTCAGCCTAACTATAACGTTCCTTAAACCTGTGGTTTTTTCAGTGAATTTCTAAGGTTTTTTTAAATGCTAATATCTAACTATAACGTCTCTGAAACCTGTGGTTTTTTCAGTGAATTTCTAAGGTTTTTAAATGCTAAATTCTAACTATAACGTCCCTGAAACCTGTGGTTTTTCTAACTATAACGTCTCTGAAACCTGTGGTTTTTCAGTGAATTTCGAACAATTTTAAACTAGTGGTCGAATATTCAGAGTGGAACAGAAATGGCGCTACATGTTCAACCATTTCTGAAGAATTGCACTGTGTACAAGTTAAAGTACATCTTAAGAAGACTTGTTAAAAATATTTTCACATTGCTAAAGGTAACATAATTTTGTAACTCTTTTTTCATATATTATTTACTAATTTATATATATATTTTTTTTGTTAACTGTGAAATCAGGTACCGGTTGCGATGGGTGCGCGAATACTAGCATCGTGCCGCCATATTTTAATGTTCATGTAGAGTGTGCATAGGGTGCGCGATGGGTGCGTGGTTCCCAACATTTAAAAAAAATTAAATTTAAATACATGATATATACTATATAATTTCGAAATTAATCATATGTATTTTATAGAAAGAGTTATAAAAGTGACATTAATATAAATATTTTGAATATTTAACATCTCCTGATGAAGTTACCAAAGCTGAGACGCTCCTGCGTACCCTACCGCACGTATTTCCAGGTGCGCGATAGGTTCGCGGCTCCAGCGCAAATTATGTAGTTCTAAAAAACATATAGATATAATTTTATTTCATACATTATACCAACAGATTTACTTTCATATTTGTAAATCTACTGTATTTGTAACTGGAATAGATATACAATATTGTTTCACATATTTTCCAGATTCGCTTCCGGTTCGCGAATCCCATGTGACTTCAAAATAAATAATTTCATTGGTTAAGAATGTTTCTATCCTACTATTTGGAGGGCCCCACCCAATTTGTTCTTTCTTTCAGAAGCTTCTTGAGAATAAACATCTCTTGTGTTCTCTCTTAGTCTTGGATTTATTTTTTGCTACAAATGGCATCTGTAAATCCACCCACAGATGAAGTTGAAGATGTGGAGGAGCAGGAGGAGCCTGTGAAAAAAAGGAAAGAAAGTATTGTCTGGACCTTTTTCTCAACTCCACCTGGGGAAAAAAAAGTAAATGCATGCAAAGTGACTTGCACTTTGTGTGATAAACTTTTATCTCGAGGCTCCAAGAAAAAGTACTCCTGTGGAACCTCATCAATGATGAAGCATCTGCAGACAATACATCCTAACTGTCTCGCCAGAGAGCAGCACCGGCGAGAACTGGAACAACAATCACAGGATGCTGAAGTTCCAGGACCCAGTACATCTGCAACTTCTACTTAGTTGCTGACACAACCTTGCTCGTACCTGAGCTTGCAGGTTTAGAGCAACACTGCTTAAAGTGTAATAAGCTTCTTTGTGCTGGAGAGCAGTCTATCAGAGGAGTTATTCTTGCTGCCAAAAATACCAAATGCTAGTTTTTGTTTGTTTTTTTGCAATAACGTTCTAATTGCAAAATGTTTTTGCTGCTTTACAGCAGTTCATTGCCTTGATTTTTGGATTATGTTTTTTTTAAACACCAAAATAATAAATAAAAGAGTTAGAAAAACACCCAAAAATGTGGAGCCCTTCCTGCCTGCATCGTAATCAGGCCCAAAGTATATTATGTATTCTTACCTTTCAAGTAATTTACATACATCAATCAGTAAAACTATTTCAGAGTAGCAATAGGCTTAATAGCATTAAAACTGTTTTCAAACTTCAACAGTGGCTACTATAAAGAAGAAAAATAAAAACTGTTATTTAATGATAATATATTCAGAAAAATTACAATATTATATTTTTAAGAACACAACATAAATTTAGAATTACATATCATTCTCAGTTTCCCTTTTTGCTGTTCTCAGATTCCATTTTACATCATCATACACGGTGATTTCAATGTAGCATCATCATTGAACAGCGGGGGAAAAAACAATTAGATTGATTGTAGAAAAAAAAACAATGAGGATAGAGCATCATTATAAATATGTGTAGCTATCCGTTTTCCTATCTACACTTTGTTAATTACTTCCTTCATCTACATTAACTTTATTATTTTTCTCAAATACATTTGCCAAAATGTACACTCTCATTTACATCTGGTACAATGTAGACAACAAATACATAAACTATTTGCTTTTAAACACAATTTTCCAAATGTAATATCAATTAGCACAAATAATAATCAAAACACTAATTGTAAAAACTAAAACTTTGGCTGGAGAAATAACATTTAAGAATTTGGTAATTGAGAAGGCAATCTAGCTTTGAATTCCAGGTGGGCACCATTGCAATGTGTCCATCCAATGTTACACTTAAAATAAACAGTATAGTGTCCAGATGTTGCAGTAACTTCTTCATGAAAAATAATACCTGCTGTTGTATAAGTTCTTCCTGAAATCAATATTTGACTTGCTTTAAAATATGTATTTGTTGTTTCCAATTTTCTTCCATTTGCTCCACAACGTTTGTAACATTAAAATTAGATATTTTCGAAATCTTTCTATATGTAACGTAGACAACATCTCAGATCTACAATGTGAACATGTCATATCCTGATTTGCTGTTGTTATCAATTTGTTAGAAGGTACTGACTTGCAGTCTGGTATTGTTAAGTATAAGAATCGTTCTGCTTGTATTTGAGTGGTAGAAGTAAATGAACACTCTTCACAGTTAAGGTCCCATCTGTAACTTAGTCCAAATAAGTTATCAATGTGTATTCCTTCATGTTCTAATACTCCAAGCATGAGCATTAGAAATTTGAGCATCTTGTTGTATGCTTAGAGTAAATGTCAATGAACCAGTACATATATCTAAAAGATGTCAAATGCCAGAAGCAGTATGTATTTTATTTCTTTCACTTACCAACTGTTGAAATACATGATGTAGTGCAGAACAGAATCTTTTTTCACGGTTTTCCATGATTTCATGATGGAGATGTGGTAGATGAAACACAATATTTAGAATCACATTAGCATAAAAGTTGATACCAGAACTGTTTTCTAACTGGTATCCTACAATATCATCAACACTTTCTATTTTTTTTTCTTTACACTTTCAACTTTCTCTTCAGTTGCTGGACACACTATGCATTTCTCATATGTGGGATATTCACCTAAATCAGGAGCATAAAGTCTTCTTAAACGATTGTACTCTCTTACACAATTTGCATCAGCACTAACCTTTTCCTCATCAAAATCTATCAAATACAAACCATACAATGTTCTTACTCGAGACAATGCAACGTATGCCATTCCCTCTTTGAACACTGCGCTTCCAATATTTACAAAAGCTCTGTCTATACTTAAACCTTGAGATTTATAAATAGTTACTGCATATGCTAAAGACAGAGGAAACTGTTGTCTGTGAATATGCAAATCATATACAAGCAAAAACCGTACAACACAACGCCCAATCTCTCTTACCTCCTTAATCTGATCAGATTTTATAATCAAAAATTATTTTCCATCTCTATTCTGAAAATGTACAAAATCCACAACTTTTCCCATTGCTCCATTTACTAAACCTTCTTCTATATTCAAATTACGCACGCAAAGTTACCCGACAGTTTATACATACAGTCATAAAGTCTTTTCTAAGCCTGCAGTTTTAGATATAGACTTTTCCAGAGAATGCAATTTAGCCTGTAGTTTCTCTGTAAGAAGAATTGTCACTCCCTAGGGTTCGATTTTATCAATAGCTTCAATTTCCACAATTTGTTGTTTTTCAGTTTCAGAAGTTGTTGAATAAATGTAGAACACTCTTGAAGTGTCGGCATTAGGCAAACAATAGACTTGTTTTCTGCAAGCATATTGTACATTACTTCAGCTGCTGTGCTTCCAGTTGTAAACAAGTTCCTTAGTAGCTGACTTTCTAAAGCTTGTTTACCATGTTCCGTCAAGACACCAATTCTTATGTCTTGAAGAATAGTTCCATAATCTTCATCACTTGCTTGTCGCATATTCTTAACAAGTTCTTTATATTCAATATGTAACCAAATGTTCACATTTCCAATACTTCCCAAAGATTTCCTTGTGTCTTCCTGAACGAGTGTTTTAAAAATAGGTTGTCATTTTACAGGAGTAAGTTGTAGTAGGTCTCCGATACAATTAAATGTTTTCCTCCAAACAAAACATCGCAATCTTTTTTTAAAATCTGTTGCATTCTTAAATGTACAAAGGCAAGCATTACGTTTGAGACCATGCTCACCTCATCAATGATTAAAAGTTTCATTTTCTTCAGTAGTCTTGAGACTTCATAATAACAAGCTTCTCCAAATAGCTTCTGATATTCCAATTTATTATCATGTTCAACAGGTAGCATAAGTAATCGATGTAAAGTAATCCCTTTAATGTTGTGTGCTGCTAATCCAGTTAGAGCTTTTACAACACAAGATAAATGTGATTCTGTAGTTTTGTGTAGATAACTGCACAAAACTTTTTCCTGTTCTAGCTTGACCACTGATGTACAATAGAATAGGTTTAAATGATGAACATTGGCATTCTGTTTTTTCATGCAGCAAACCATGTTATACCTGCTGTTTGACTTGTAAATATATTTCTTTTTGCTCAATATTTAAATGTTCTTCCAACTTTTCCAACTGAATAATATCCTGTTATGCTTGTTGCATTGCAGTTTCTACCTCATTCATGGCTATTGCTGCTTCATTTTCAATAATTGGTTGTCCCAGTGGATCTTGACTCAGTGGGCCAATACTTTAACTACTTTGGGAACTTTCTCTAGCTATTTCAGCTGCAATAGCACTTTCTTGTTCAATCTCATAATTTAACATTTGTAGATACGTTGGGAAAATTGTGCACTGTATGCTGTCTTTACTTGAATTAAAAGAATCTTCATAGCAGTTAAAATCTCCAAGTAATTCTGTTTCACTACGCCAAGACTTGAACAGTTGCAGAAGTGCTAAATAGAAAAAATTCTCTCTTGGCTGGACTTTCGTAACTGAGTTTTCTGTGGTAATAAGATTTACTATCACATGTTTTACTAAACATCCATCACATCCAATTTCTGCATATTTCTCTTTTATATTTTCAGCAACATTCCTTTTAAACCTGTAATGTTGAAGTATTTCATTTAGACATAGATTATCAATATGTGGACTCTTTTTGGGATAGTATGTGTCCAACATATTAGTTTTAACAATATCCGTATTTTCTGGTTCATTCTGTGCTAAGTATTTGATTTCTTGTAAAGATTTCAATACGCTATACCATGTGGAGGTCAGACCTAGACTTACCTAAATGATTCCTCTTGACTTTGAATTGAAACTGGCTGAGCTCAAGCGATCCGAACATTCATAGGATCCAATCTCTCGATGGGAATGCATTTTCAAGCTGAAGCTGTACAATTTCTTGCTAAGACTCTTCTCTGCTGAAATTTCCTCCCACATTTCTTTCATCTATGTCTTTTCATATTTGGTTATATATGATGTAAGATAGCGAGCAACAGCAATTTAATTATCTGCAACATACTGAATATCCATGTTTGCATTCCACATTTTCAAAATAACTGGATTGTAGTCATTAATGTACTATGAAACTTCTGTTCTTTTTAAGTTGTATGTATTCTTGGGAGATTTCTGAGATATTGTATGTCTTACTGCTGACAAAAAACTATTTACTCTTCCTTTACAAATTATGGGACGTGGGAATCCAAAATGACATTTTGTATAAAATTTCTCTTTACATTTGTATTTTCGTTCACAGTATTTCCCACATCGATGACTTTGAAAGTGTAAAACTTGTTGTCTCAGGCGCTACTCTCCACCATCTCTTGGAATGGCACATGAAACATACTGTTTGATGAAAGACAAAAAGAATTTCATCACTATCTGTTCCAAATTTCGGTGCATTCTTTATCCATAATAGCATGTGTATATGAGGAGCACCTCTGGCTTGGTACTCCTTTCTCCAACAGACATCTGTTAGCTCTCCAAGAGGTGGAATATTTTTATTGCATATCAATGACATCATAGCTTGAAACCTATGATTAAAATATCTGCACACATTTACAGGATCCAAGGAACACAGTTCTCCAGCTGTCTTCAATTCAATGTTTTTAACATTTGAATTTGCTTCTCATAGAAATTCAAGTAGATCTTCCCACGCATATTCAGCACAGCTAAGTGTTACAAACCATGTAGGAGTACCTAAGTTTCTTAACATACATTTAAGTTCTCCATGACGACGATACCAATACTCATTGGTAGCACAATAAATTGGTTCTACGATGGGTTTTGGTAGGCAGGAAGAATGGCGCTCAAGCTAATTAACGGTATGGTATAAGAAGAATTTAGTATGGTTATGGTGCTGCCAGGTCAGGGGAAAGCCCAGACAACCCCTGCATTTGTGTGGGTTCGGACCCACACTTATGATTAAGAACGAATCCTGGGCACACGTTTAGAATGATAAATCTGAATATCCGTATACAAACTGTAATACTCAATGTTATAATCACAAGGTCGACACCAATGAATGTTTTGGTAGAAAATGTTTATACAAGTCTTGCAGTGTGTCAAGATATAAGTACCAGCAGACACGTGTTTCGTCACCTGGGTAGTAACCCGTGACTCTTCAGGGCTGGGAAGGATACAAGATGTATAGTACAGTAAAAATGGAAAAACAGTCCATAACATGTAATAGTGACATGAGTGAAGTGATGAATGGCGATCAACCCTCTAAATGTGGAAACCCTAGAAAAAGCATGTGAAAAAACATGTGAAAAAAGAAAAACATAAATGATGTGACTTCGCAACAATTGTAAAAGTGGTACCTCGTGGGAGAGTGTGTGACAGTATTTAAAAAAAAACACTACTAATGCAAAAGAAAGTGCGCCTCGTGCGCCTTGACATGTTGTATGGTATCCTGGAAGAAAAAGATCTTGGTATCATATTGTGAAAGCGTGTGGGTGGGTGAAGAAATGGTGAAAACCGAAGTACAGAGAAAGAGAAGGCAAGAGCTAGGCTACGTATAGTAAGAAATCTATGGGGGGAGTAAGGGTAATGGAGAGATCAATGATCTAATAAAACTGACCCTGCAAAAACGGGAGGGAGAAATTAAACAACAGAGGTAGGAATTTACCTGACTGTAGATAATAAAGCCTGTGCAAAGTCTAATCGAGAAGGGCAGAGAAAAGCAAAAGAATAAGTCTAAAATAATGAGCATGTGTAAGTCAAAAAGCTAGAAGAGGGCAAGCAAGAGTAACTAGTTTGGAGTGAAGGTAAAGGGACCCTGGACCCCATCGGTAGTGATTCCAAGAGCAATAAACCAACGGGCGAGTGCGTCCGTGTTCAAAGGATCCTGTCGGTGAGGTAAGGGAGTGACAATCAGGCCAAGTTACACTTAGATGGAGGAAACATAACGTCCTGGTATTATCATAGTCACGAGGGCGCAAGAGCTGCAATCCTACCTGAGTGAAGCCGGAGGTGTGTGACCGGATCCGTCTCTCATTCCGAATGTGGAAGGAGCGGAATCTAACCGGAAGTGGTCTATTTATTAAGGGGAGAACTGAAACATAACGTTTCAAATTAGCGCGGGCTACCGGAAGTCAGTATTCCGGTGTATTCTAAAGATGTATGATAGACAGTGAAGACAGAAAAGAAAGAAGGAGACAAAAGAGCGAGATCAGGCCAAATTATAGTGCGCAACGATTCTTACAGTGTGATGGTCGATATATAAATATAAAGCATAACAAAATCAAAATTTCTCATTTTGAGCACAAGAAAGACCTATGATCATGTTAACACGAGTTTTAACTACACAAGCCTCATCATGCACATGAATGACTGTCGCAGTACAATACCGTCAAGCGAAACATTCAATCTCTTAGACATGAGTATTATGCCAATAACTACTTTACACATTGTAATGTTATGTGTAGAAAGCATATTGAACATTTATAATTATCGCAGATGCACAGAAGGTTCACAATCATCTAATATTGCATAAACGGCCAGTTATGGAGAACAAAACCAAATGTGCAGAAAAACTAACAGAAAATATCTACTCATATTTCAAACATTTGTTAAAAGAGGGACACCAAGAGACAACTACATACGTTCTTAATAGGGCGGTGATTCAAAAAGGTCTAAGAATCAAGGGGAAAACCTATGAGTCATTTTTTTAGGTTTCTCACAGAGATTGGTGACAGACATATAGATCTTGGAACAGTCCAGTGTATATCGTTGAGCATCACGTGCCCAGAAAATATTGTAGCTCATGGTCGGTGTTTTGACCGTGTCTCACGGTATGGAGATGCATGATCCAGGTTGCTTCTAGACGTCTCAGTCGGAGTTCGCGATTTCCACCTCTTATGTTGGGTTGGGTGACATCTATACCATAGAAAGAAAATTTCTTGTGTGAACCCTGTGTGGGGCAGGATGCTATGTGAAGAGCCATAGGATATCTAGCATCCTGTTGGTGTATTGCTCTGGCATGTTCACTTATGCGTTCCTTCAGGGTCCTGATGGTACTTCCAACATATTGACTCTTGCATGTACATTCCAGAATGTACACCACGTATTTTGTAATGCAGTTGATGTTCTGATTGATTTGAAATTTACGTTTGTTATGACTAGTGAACTCTTTGATTTTGTTTTGAGCCCACTTGCAAACACCACAACATTGGTAGCACGTTGGCACGCCATCAAATTAATTTACTGAGATTCTAAATTTTCATCTCTTTCGCAGAAACATGTTGAAGATGAAGTCCTGTTTTTAATATGTGGTTCACTGCATACGAAAGTGCAGACAAATCGCTTTCAAACAAAAGATGAAATATATATGGAATGGACTGCCGAAATCTTGCATCTTCACAATATATTCTTGTTGATCGGTATTCTGAAGCTAGAATCTGTACATCTCGCTCATCAAATCGTCCACCTTCTCCAGTGGGGAATACCTGGGAAAAACTACAAGCTTCTAAACTTTTTTCCCATACACTCATGGGACTTCCCTTTGCTTTTTTCATTTGAAATAATTCAATACTGTTTCCAATGATTTCTTTTGAATGCCGAGGATGTATTGTATAATGTTCATAAATCTCTTCAGTCCTGCACTCGTCCACTTTTTCAATTTGTCCAGTTGAAAATACTGTTTCATCTTGTAAGCATATTGCGTCTTCATCAACATTCACATTCTTATAATAAATGTTATTCTGTCTCAGGTATATTGTAGCCTTTTGAAGTTTACTAACATCTACAAACTCTTGCCAGATTTCGCGACTTTTTGTTGGTACACCATTTACTAGAATAACTACTGGCTCATTTTCTTCTCTGTCTACACCAACAGTTTCAATGTTTTCTTAAACTCTAAAGGTAAGTAGACCACTCTTCCTTTGAGACCTTTTTGTAAATCAGTTGGTGGCAGCGTACCTGTTTTAGGCTCCATACGAACCATGGCCTGAAATGGGTGTACAGATTGAATAAGAATAGACTCATATGTATTTAAACCTGCCAGTTCCTGAGGAATAGGTACCAACTATAATTTGTTATGTACTGCTATAGCTGGCATTTTGTTTTCTTCTTATTTGTTGTAACATTATTTACAAATAACTAGATCAGTAACCAATTCAAACTGACCTTCTACCAACAAATAAACATCAAATTGCTGCCACTTATCATTATATTCGTTTTCACTTTTGAAATATAAATCAACATTCCTAGTTTGACTTCTATAGTGAGTACCTCGACAACAAATACAAACAAAGTTTGGTTTTTCAGATGAAACTATGTTAAACTTTGTAATTTCTTCTGCAAAATCATCAATACTAATCTCTTTCTCCTGTTCTTCAACACCTACTCTCAGTTTCTCTACTCTCGTATTCTGATAAAAAAAAAAAAAACTGTATATCGTCACAAACTTTCTCTATATCTGATACAAAACCGTGCAAAAGAGCTGTGTTCATTTCACTTAAACATAGTACAGGAGTTTTTACATAGTAGAGTCTCCTTACTAACTTCTGCATTTCAGAATGGTGTACAGCTAACTTTCTTAAATGATGAAAAGTACTTTGGCAGACTTTTCTTGATAGACAAGCTAGAGAATGACTTCGCAACTTAGTATATTTTCTTATTTTACATGGATCTAGTCCTTGTAATATCCTAATCTTCTGTTTAGCACTTTTTTTGGCATATTGTCATAAAACAATTTGTAATATGTCAATAGACTCCTGTCGAATACTGCAAATACTGCTACAATCCCACTTAAATACTAGAGCTTGTGTACGTGTACCTTGAACTTCTTCAGCTATTACTTCTTCTACATTCGTAGGAACTATTTTTTCCTTTGGAATGGGAGAACCATCTTTCATCTCATAGCATCGACCACTAGTATCAACTGCATGTACTAATGTGTTCCGCTGAAAATAGCTTTCTTCGGTAAAGAAAGGCTCAGTACTGGAAGTGTGCTTCCATTCTCCACTGAAACTTTTACAGAAGTTACTTTTATCAACAAGTCTTTTTCTTTTACATTTCTCCTTCATAAACACCATTGTTTTGCCCAATGTTCTCATTCTCTTCGATATTAATATAAATAATTTATGTTTTATCTCAAAAGCTTTATCTACTACACTTTCAATCTGTTGCTTTTTCTTATAAGTTACTGATCTTTTTTTATATTTTTTACAATCTTTCAATACATTTTGTACTACTCTATTTCTAAACATTCTTTTTCTTATGTCCCTAAGTTTTTTCAGCCTTTTTGTTATATGGATTGTTTTCAAATAAAATGACTTTGTTTTAACATCTCCATTTGCATTTTGCTTCTCAGTTGTAGTAAAACTTTTATTTTTATTTTCAACATTTTTGACTTTTTTCAAAGTCTGTATAACTGTTTTCAGAAACTGTTTAATTCTCTTACCAGAAGTCTTTTTCTTCTGTGTAACATTTTGCACTTCATCCAATTTCCTCTTTTCACTTTTGTTTAGGTAGTACTGTTTTTTTTCTTGTCTTTTCTCTTGATCTTTTTTTCCATCCTCAATTTTTTTTACCAATAAAAGTAAATATCTAAAAATCAAAGATTTTTTTTCAAATATCATTTTTAAGAATTCCAATCAACAGTCTACAATCACTACTTTTCTGTGCATTGAGCATTGCTGTTCTGAATAAAACTCTAAATGACTCGCCCCTCTCCCATGAATAATTGTGAGAGTTGCCATTAACAGTGGACTAAGGGCAGTACAGTTCTTTTTGGGCAGTCGTCCTTTGAAATTTCTAGAACATAACGCCATGTTCATTGATTTCATTGAATTTTGTCTGAATAATAATATCTTTCTTTTTCAGGACCAATATTTTAGACAGATTTCAGGGACCGCCATGAGCACCTGCTTCACCCCCAGCTATGCGAATTTATTCATTGGCTGGTGGGAGGAGCAGGTGGCCTGAACAACATCCAACAAAACCTGGACTAATAATATAATAGCTTGGCATCGGTATATCGATGACCTCTTTATCATCTAGAGGAGGTCATCTGAAACAGCGAATGCATACATAGAGGTTTTGAATTCTAATACATTCAACCTGAATTTACGGGGGAAATACGTTCCCAGACAGTGAACTACTTAGCTTTAAGAGTCTATATATCAGAGGGCAAATTATGCACTAGGTTATATAGAAAACCGACAGCGGGCCATTCCACGCTTCATGCCACCAGTAGCCATCCTCATAAATTAATCACCAGCATTCATATGGCGAGCTATTAAGATTGAAAAGAAATAGTACAAAAGAACATGATTTTCAATTACCCGCTAAAGATAGCATGATGCGGTTTAGTTCCACGGGATACAGTAGTCAGGTCCTGACACAAGCATTGAAAAGAGCAAACTCCCTTACAAGGAAAGACCTTTTAAAAGACACACTGAAGGACACAAAAGCGAGTGATAAGTTCAGAATGATCACTACCTACTCGGAAGATGCGAGTGAGCTGAAGAAAATTCTACGAAAAAATTGGCATACATTACAAACTGACTCTGTCATAGGCCAGGACATACCATCGTGTCCTTTGGTCACATTTAGAAAAGCTAGATCTCTTAGAAATGATTTGATTCACAGTCACCAGGCAAAAGAAGTCCCAAAGCCAATGTTAACACCACCCAACAGCTTTTTTCCTTGCGGTAAATGCAAGGCTTGTTGCAAGAGCAAAAGAGTCCTTTCCTTTGATATCCCGGGATTGGACAAACCAAGAAGCATCAATAAATTCTTGACTTGCACAACACCCTATACCGTCTACTGCTTAAATTGCCCGTGTGGCCTAAAATATATCGGCAGCACAATACATCCTACAAAGGTCCGCATATTGGAACATATGAGGGCCATAACGAATGGGGACGTGACAAATCCTGTTGCCAGACATTTCAATAAAGAACACCAGCAGAATAGGGATCTCCTAACGTTTTTCTGCATTGAGCATGTTCCAGTAAATCCAAGAGGGGGAGACAGAATTTTACGTTTGCGACGACTTGAAACTCGCTATATTATTGATTTACAGACAAAGACCCCTAAAGGTGTGAATAGTAGCGAAGAGCTAGCAGTACATTTGGGAGACTAGGCGAAATTAAAGTAGATAGACATGGATGAATGAACGCATTCTAGTTGTATTGAGACATCTACCCAATCTTACATCTGCCATCCTCAATTGCTTTCACTCGTTCTCTATCTCTCTTTCCTTTCTTCTTTTGTCTTTTCTTCTCTCGTCTTTTCTTCCTGTACTTTCTTTATTCTTTCTTCTCCTCTATCCCCTCTTAATTAATCTAAATGAATTTAAATGAGTTTGTTTGTTGTTTTCATGAACCTGCTTGAAGAATTTCGCTTCATTTTTGCCACCATGTTGAAAATGGATTATATTAATACAAGGGACAATACATTGGTTGAAAATGTATGCATTATACTAGTATCTCTTTGGATTGGCCCATCCAGGGCATGAGCAGTACACCATGTATTATCAAAGGAATTTAACATGGATAGATTATATAGTCTTCAATTGTAACTAAGACTCCTGAAGGGTAGCCATCTATATATTGGTATCTTGCAGGGTGATCATAGTAATTGCTTATATATTATTTCCAAAGGGTTACAAGCTTTGCTTTAAAAGCCTATAACAGGCGACGCATAGAAAATGAACATATATAACTTTATTTATTTTTCACGTGGCCCATACAGGGCGTGATATGTTTGAAAACTGGATAACAATTAATTATGAGAATGAATATGAAATAATCATGCATTGTTGTATACTACCATTTCGGAAAGAACAAAGAAATTGCACCATGTTAAGATGGCGGAACCAATTGTAAGTGTAACTTTGGTCCCTTTTCAGTGTTGTTAAATGGACGTATGGTTTAAATAAATGGCGGTTGTGGCACGCCCGACTAAAATCGAGGAACGAGTTAGCCGAAACACGTCTGTTTGTGCATGAGTCCGAACAATAAAGTAACGGAACTCACCCCGAGAGTGCTTTTCAATTATAGGGTATGGCTACCCTTTGAAAACTTTGAAGCTTGCATATATATATATCGGTCTGGCACCACCGTCTGTTTTTCGGGGGTCCGAGTGTCTCTGGATGGATTGGCACTCGGAGCTGGTGATTCACAAGTTGCTTCTGCCGTGAGGAGTCCCGCCGTCGAAATCATGCGGGTCCGCTTGCTGTCTTCATTTACCAGTTTGAGTGGAACAGGAAATACCGAGTGAATCAAACAGCGGGGTTGAAGTGACTCTCTAATCCCTTGATGATTGTTTTTAACGTGACTTTGATGGCGCCCATCAGGGTGGAATATTAGCACTACCAGTCCCAGAATGCCTCTGTGTATGATTTACATGCAGATTGTTTAAATTAAAGGGATCATGCTGGAAACTGCTTCCGTTTGTCGTCACTTCACGTTAGCCCATGATGAAGGGCGTCCATCACCCGAAATGCATTGGCTGAGGTTTGAGGAGGATTGTCCTTTACCTACCTGTGCAGGGGAGTATATCCTGGGTGTGCCGACCATCTTAGGGGTAACCTGCTTTCAACATATATATATATATATATATATATATATATATATATATATATATATAACATTCTTAAACTTTTTAGAAACACAGTCACTGGATGATGTCATCAGTGACGTCATCAGTGATGTCATTTGAGATGTCATCACTGATGTCATCAGTGATGTCACTGACTATGTCCTGAGTGATGTAATACGTGACGTCATCAGCAGTGCATTGCAGGGGCGCAAGTTATAGTCAGCTGACGGCTGAATTTCTTGGGTTTTGCACGAGTGAAATGTCAGCCTAACTATAACGTTCCTGAAACCTGTGGTTTTTTCAGTGAATTTCTAAGGTTTTTTTAAATGCTAATATCTAACTATAACGTCTCTGAAACCTGTGGTTTTTTCAGTGAATTTCTAAGGTTTTTTAAATGCTAAATTCTAACTATAACGTCCCTGAAACCTGTGGTTTTTCTAACTATAACGTCTCTGAAACCTGTGGTTTTTTCAGTGAATTTCGAACAATTTTAAACTAGTGGTCGAATTTTCAGAGTGGAACAGAAATGGCGCAACATGTTCAACCATTTCTGAAGAATTGCACTGTGTACAAGTTAAAGTACATCTTAAGAAGACTTGTTAAAAATATTTTCACATTGCTAAAGGTAACATAATTTTGTAACTCTTTTTTCGAATATATTTACTAGGGGTGGGCGGAATTTGCGTAGTCGCGATATGCAAAGCTCCGCGAAACGGTAAAAAATCTCTGCGAGCACGCAAAAGTTCCGCGAACATGCGGAATTGCTTGTTCCGCCTGTTCGCAATGCTTTTTTCCTGTTCGCGAACGCTGTTTGCGTGCTCGGGGAGAAATATCACGCGAACACGCATTTTGAAAGCGCGAACAAGCAAAAAATTCCGCGAAGCCATGGATCGCGGAATTTTTGGTAATTCTGCGTTCTCCGCGGAACGTGAAATTACCCAAATTCCGCAAATTCCGCGAGCGGAACGGAATTTACCGCCCAGGCCTAATATTTACTAATTTATATATTTTTTTTAAACTGTGAAACAAGGTACCGATTGCGATGTGTGCTTGAATACTAGCATTGTGCCGCCATATTTTAATGTTCATTTAGAGTGTGCATAGGGTGCGCGATGGGTGTGTGGTTCCCAACATTTAAAAAAAAATTAAATACATGATATATACTATATAATTTCGAAATTAATCATATGTATTTTATAGAAAAAGTTATAAAAGTAACATTAATATAAATATTTTGAATATTTAACATCTTCTGATGAAGTTACCAAAGCTGAGACGCTCCTACGTACCCTACCACACGTATTTAAAGGTGCGCGATAGGTTCGCGGCTCCAGCGCAAATTATGTAGTTCTAAAAAACATATAGATATAATTTTATTTCATACATTATACCAACAGATTTACTTTCATATTTGTAAATCTACTGTATTTGTAACTGGAATAGATATACAATATTGTTTACACATATTTTCCGGATTCGCTTCCGGTTCGCGAATACCATGTGACTTCAAAATAAATAATTTCATTGGTTAAGAATGTTTCTATCTTACTATTTGGAGGGCAACACCCAATTTGTTCTTTCTTTCAGAAGCTTCTTGAGAATAAACATCTCTTGTGTTCACTCTTAGTCTTGGATTTATTTTTTTGCTACAAATGGCATCTGTAAATCCACCCACAGATGAAGTTGAAGATGTGGAGGAGCAGGAGGAGCCTGTGAAAAAAAGGAAAGATAGTATTGTCTGGACCTTTTTCTCAACTCCACCTGGGGAAAAAAAAGTAAATGCATGCAAAGTGACTTGCACTTTGTGTGATAAACTTTTATCTCGAGGCTCCGAGAAAAAGTACTCCTGTGGAACCTCATCAATGATGAAGCATCTGCAGACAATACATCCTAACCGTCTCGCCAGAGAGCAGCACCGGCGAGAACTGGAACAACAATCACAGGATGCTGAAGTTCCAGGACCCAGTACATCTGCAACTTCTACTTAGTTGCTGACACAACCTTGCTCGTACCTGAGCTTGCTGGTTTAGAGCAACACTGCTTAAAGTGTAGTAAGCTTCTTTGTGCTGGAGAGCAGTCTATCTTATTCTTGCTGCCAAAAATCACAAATGCTAGTTTTTGTTTGTTTTATTGCAATAAAGTTCTAATTGCAAAAGGTTTTTGCTGCTTTACATCAGTTCATTGCCTTGTTTTTTGGATTATGTTTTTTTTTTAAAACACCAAAATAATAAATAAAAGAGTTAGAAAAACACCCAAAAATGTGGAGCCCTTCCTGCCTGCATCGTAATCAGGCCCAAAGTATATTATGTATTCTTACCTTTCAAGTAATTTACATACATCAATCAGTAAAACTATTTCAGAGTAGCAATAGGCTTAATAGCATTAAAACTGTTTTCAAACTTCAACAGTGGCTACTATAAAGAAGAAAAATAAAAACTGTTATTTAATGATAATATATTCAGAAAAATTACAATATTATATTTTTAAGAACACAACATAAATTTAGAATTACATATCATTCTCAGTTTCCCTTTTTTGCTGTTCTCAGATTCCATTTTACATCATCATACACGGTGATTTCAATATAGCATCATCATTGAACAGCGGGGGAAAAAACAATCAGATTGATTGTAGAAAAAAAAACAATGAGGATAGAGCATCATTATAAATATGTGTAGCTATCCGTTTTCCTATCTACACTTTGTTAATTACTTCCTTCATCTACATTAACTTTATTATTTTTCTCAAATACATTTGCCAAAATGTACACTCTCATTTACATCTGGTACAATGTAGACAACAAATACATAAACTATTTGCTTTTAAACACAATTTTCCAAATGTAATATCAATTAGCGCAAATAATAATCAAAACACTAATTGTAAAAACTAAAACTTAGGCTGGAGAAATAACATATAAGAATTTGGTAATTGAGAAGGCAATTTAACTTTGAATTCCAGGTGGGCATCATTGCAATGTGTCCATCCAATGTTACACTTAAAATAAACAGTATAGTGGCCAGATGTTGCAGTAACTCCTTCATGAAAAATAATACCTGCTGTTGTATAAGTTCTTCCTGAAATCAATATTTGACTTGCTTTAAAATATGTATTTGTTGTTTCCAATTTTCTTCCATTTGCTCTACAACGTTTGTAACATTAAAATGAGATATTTTCGAAATCTTTCTATATGTAATGCAGACAACATCTCAGATCTACAATGTGAACATGTCATATCCTGATTTGCTGTTGTTATCAATTTGTTAGAAGGTACTGACTTGCAGTCTGGTATTGTTAAGTATAAGAATCGTTCTGCTTGTATTTGAGTGGTAGAAGTAAATGAACACTCTTCACAGTTATGGTCCCATCTGTAACTTAGTCCAAATAAGTTATCAATGTGTATTCCTTCATGTTCTAATACTCCAAGCATGAGCATTAGAAATTTGTGGGCATCTTGTTGTATGCTTAGAGTAAATGTCAATGAACCAGTACATATATCTAAAAGATGTCAAATGCCAGAAGCAGTATGTATTTTAGTTCTGTCACTTACCAACTGTTGAAATACATGATGTAGTGCAGAACAGAATCTTTTTTCACGGTTTTCCATGATTTCATGATGGAGATGTGGTAGATGAAATACAATATTTAGAATAACATTAGCATAAAAGTTAATACCAGAACTGTTTTCTAACTGGTATCCTACAATATCATCAACACTTTCTATTTTTTTTTTTTTACACTTTCAACTTTCTCTTCAGTTGCTGGACACACTATGCATTTCTCATATGTGGGATATTCACCTAAATCAGGAGCATAAAGTCTTCTTAAACGATTGTACTCTCTTACACAATTTGCATCAGCACTAACCTTTTTCTCATCAAAATCTATCAAATACAAACCATACAATGTTCTTACTCGAGACAATGCAACGTATGCCATTCCCTCTTTGAACACTGCGCTTCCAATATTTACAAAAGCTCTGTCTATACTTAAGCCTTGAGATTTATAAATAGTTACTGCATATGCTAAAGACAGAGGAAACTGTTGTCTGTGAACATGCAAATCATATACAAGCAAAAACAGTACAACACAACGCCCAATCTGTCTTACCTCCTTAATCTGATCATATTTTATAATTCTTTTCCATCTCTATTCTGAAAATTTACTAAATCCACAACTTTTCCCATTGCTCCATTTACTAAACCTTCTTCTATATTCAAATTACGCCGCAAAGTTACCCAACAGTTTATACATACAGTCATAAAGTCTTTTCTAAGCCTGCAGTTTTAGATATAGACTTTTCCAGAGAATGCAATTTAGCATGTAGTTTCTCTGTAAGAAGAATTGTCACTCCCTAGGGTTCAATTTTATCAATAGCTTCAATTTCCACAATTTGTTGTTTTTCCAGTTTCAGAAGTTGTTGATTAAATGTAGAACACTCTTGAAGTGTCGGCATTAGGCAAACTATAGACTTGTTTTCTGCAAGCATATTGTACATTACTTCAGCTGCTGTGCTTCCAGTTGTAAACAAGTTCCTTAGTAGCCAGCTTTCTAAAGCTTGTTTACCATGTTCCATCAAGACACCAATTCTTATGTCTTGAAGAATAGTTCCATAATCTTCATCACTTGCTTATCGCATATTCTTAACAAGTTCTTTATATTCAATATGTAACCAAATGTTCACATTTCCAATACTTCCCAAAGATTTCCTTGTGTCTTCATGAACGAGTGTTTTAAAAATAGGTTGTCATTTTACAGGAATAAGTTGTAGTAGGTCTCCGATACAATTAAATGTTTTCCTCCAAACAGAACATCGCAACCTTTTTTTTAAAATCTGTTGCATTCTTAAATGTACAAAGGCAAGATTTATGTTTGAGACCATGCTCACCTCAACAATGATTAAAAGTTTCATTTTCTTCAGTAGTCTTGAGACTTCATAATAACAAGCTTCTCAAAATAGCTTCTGATATTCCAATTTATTATCATGTTCAACAGGTAGCATAAGTAATCGATGTAAAGTAATCCCTTTAATGTTGTGTGCTGCTAATCCAGTTAGAGCTTTAACAACACAAGATAAATGTGATTCTGTAGTTTTGTGTAGATAACTGGACAAAACCTTTCCTGTTCCAGCTTGACCACTGATGTACAATAGAATAGGTTTAAATAATGAACATTGGCATTCTGTTTTTTCATGCAGCAAACCATGTTATACCTGCTGTTTGACTTGTAAATATATTTCTTTTTGCTCAATATTTAAATGTTCTTCCAACTTTTCCAACTGAATAATATCCTGTTATGCTTGTTGCATTGCAGTTTCTACCTCATTCATGGCTATTGCTGCTTCATTTTCAATAATTGGTTGTCCCAGTGGATCTTGACTCAGTGGGCCAGTACTTTGACTACTTTGGGAACTTTCTCTAGCTATTTCAGCTGCAATAGTACTTTCTTGTTCAATCTCATAATTTAACATTTATAGATACGTTGGGAAAATTGTGCACCGTATGCTGTCTTTACTTGAATTAAAAGAATCTTCATAGCAGTTAAAATCTCCAAGTAAATCTGTTTCACTACGCCAAGACTTGAACAGTTGCAGAAGTGCTAAATAGAAAAAATTCTCTCTTGGCTGGACTTTCGTAACTGAGTTTTCTGTGGTAATAAGATTTACTATCACATGTTTTACTAAACATCCATCACATCCAATTACTGCATATTTCTCTTTTATATTTTCTGCAACATTCCTTTTAAACCTGTAATGTTGAAGTATTTCATTTAGACATAGAATATCAAGATGTGGACTCTTTTTGGGATAGTATGTGTCCAACATATTAGTTTTAACAATATCCGTACTTTCTGGTTCATTCTGTGCTAAGTATTTGATTTCTTGTAAAGATTTCAATACTCTATACCATGTGGAGGTAAGACCTAGACTTACCTAAATGATTCCTCTTGACTTTGAATTGAAACTGGCTGAGCTCAAGCGATCCGAACATTCATAGGATCCAATCTCTCGATGGGAATGCATTTTCAAGCTGAAGCTGTACAATTTCTTGCTAAGACTCTTCTCTGCTGAAATTTCCTCCCACATTTCTTTCATCTATGTCTTTTTATATTTGGTTATATATGATGTAAGATAGCGAGCAACAGCAATTTAATTATCTGTAACATACTGAATATCCATGTTTGCATTCCACATTTTCAAAATAACTGCATTGTAGTCATTAATGTACTATGAAACTTCTGTTCATTTTAAGTTGTATGTATTCTTGGGAGATTTCTGAGATATTGTATGTCTTACTGCTGACAAAAAACTATTTACTCTTCCTTTACAAATTATGGGACGTGGGAATCCAAAATGACATTTTGTATAAAATTTCTCTTTACATTTGTATTTTCGTTCACAGTATTTCCCACATCGATGACTTTGAAAGTGTAAAACTTGTTGTCTCAGGCGCTTCTCTCCACCATCTCTTGGAATGGCACATGAAACATACTGTTCGATGAAAGACAAAAAGAATTTCATCACTATCTGTTCCAAATTTCGGTGCATTCTTTATCCATAATAGCATGTGTATATGAGGAGCACCTCTGGCTTGGTACTCCTTTCTCCAACAGAAATCTGTTACCTCTCCAAGAGGTGGAATATTTTTATTGCATATCAATGACATCATAGCTTGAAACCTATGATTAAAATATCCACACATTTACAGGATCCAAGGAACACAGTTCTCCAGCTGTCTTCAATTCAATGTTTTTAACATTTGAATTTGCTTCTCGTAGAAATTCAAGTAGATCTTCCCACGCATATTCAGCACAGCTAAGTGTTACAAACCATGTAGGAGTACCTAAGTTTCTTAACATACATTTAAGTTCTCCATGACGACGATACCAATACTCATTGGTAGCACGTTGACACGCCATCAAATTAATTTACTGAGATTCTAAATTTTCATCTCTTTCTTCAACTTTGTCCCTGAACTCTTTTGCAGAAACATGTTGAAGATGAAGTCCTGTTTTTAATATGTGGTTCACTGCATACGAAAGTGCAGACAAATCGCTTTCAAACAAAAGATGAAATATATATGGAATGGACCGACGAAATCTTGCATCTTCACAATATATTCTTGATGATCGGTATTCTGAAGCTAGAATCTGTACATCTAGCTCATCAAATCGTCCACCTTCTCCAGTGGAGAATAGCTGGGAAAAACTACAAGCTTCTAAACTTTTTCCCATACACTCATGGGACTTCCCTTTTCTTTTTCATTTGAAATAATTCAATACTGTTTCCAATGATTTCTTTTGAATGCAGAGGATGTATTGTATAATGTTCATAAATCTCTTCAGTCCTGCACTCGTCCACTTTTTCAATTTGTCCAGTTGAAAATACTGTTTCATCTTGTAAGCATATTGCGTCTTCATCAACATTCACATTCTTATAATAAATGTTATTCTGTCTCAGGTATATTGTAGCCTTTTGAAGTTTACTAACATCTACAAACTCTTGCCAGATTTCACGACTCTTTGTTGGTACACCATTTACTAGAATAACTACTGGCTCATTTTCTTCTCTGTCTACACCAACAGTTTCAATGTTTTTCTTAAACTCTAAAGGTAAGTAGACCACTCTTCCTTTGAGACCTTTTTGTAAATCAGTTGGTGGCAGCTTACCTGTTTTAGGCTCCATACGATCCATGGCCTGAAATGGGTGTACAGATTGAATAAGAATAGACTCATATGTATTTAAACCTGCCAGTTCCTGAGGAATAGGTACCAACTATCATTTGTTATGTACTGCTCTAGCTGGCATTTTGTTTTCTTCTTATTTGTTGTAACATTATTTACAAATAACTAGATCAGTAACCAATTCAAGCTGACCTTCTACCAACAAATAAACATTAAATTGCTGCCACTTATCATTATATTCGTTTTTACTTTTGAAATATAAATTAACATTCCTAGTTTGACTTCCATAGTGAGTACCTCGACAACAAATACAAACAAAGTTTGGTTTTTCAGATGAAACTATGTTAAACTTTGTAATTTCTTCTGCAAAATCATCAATACTAATCTCTTTCTCCTGTTCTTCAACACCTACTCTCAGTTTCTCTACTCTCGTCTTCTGATCCAAAAAAACGAAACTGTATATCATCACAAACTTTCTCTATATCTGATACAAAACCGTGCAAAAGAGCTGTGTTCATTTCACTTAAACATAGTACAGGAGTGTTTACAAAGTAGAGTCTCCTTACTAACTTCTGCATTTCAGAGTGGTGTACAGCTAACTTTCTTAAATGATGAAAAGTACTTTGGCAGACTTTTCTTGAAAGACAAGCTAGAGAATGACTTTGCAACTTAGTATATTTTTTTATTTTACATGGATCTAGTCCTTGTAATATCCTAATCTTCTGTTTAGCACTTTTTTGGGCATATTGTCATAAAACTATTTGTAATATGTCAATAGACTCCTGTCGAATACTGCAAATACTGCTACAATCCCACTTAAATACTAGAGCTTGTGTACGTGTACCTTGAACTTCTTCAGCTATTACTTCTTCTACATTCGTAGGAACTATTTTTTCCTTTGGAATGGGAGAACCATCTTTCATCTCATAGCATCGACCATAGTATCAACTGCATGTACTAATGTGTTCCGCTGAAAATAGCTTTCTTCGGTAAAGAAAGGCTCAGTACTGGAAGTGTGCTTCCATTCTCCACTGAAACTTTTACAGAAGTTACTTTTATCAACAAGTCTTTTTCTTTTACATTTCTCCTTCATAAACACCATTGTTTTGCCCAATGTTCTCATTCTCTTCGATATTAATATAAATAATTTATGTTTTATCTCAAAAGCTTTATCTACTACACTTTCAATCTGTTTCTTTTTCTTATAAGTTACTGATCTTTTTTTATATTTTTTACAATCTTTCAATAAATGTTGTACTAGTCTATTTCTAAACATTCTTTTTCTTATGTCCCTATGTTTTTTCAGCCTTTTTGTTATATGGATTGTTTTCAAATAAAATGACTTTGTTTTATCATCTCCATTTGCATTTTGCTTCTCAGTTGTAGTAAAACTTTTATTTTTATTTTCAACACTTTTGACTTTTTTCAAAGTCTGTATAACTGTTTTCAGAAACTGTTTAATTCTCTTACCAGAAGTCTTTTTCTTCTGTGTAACATTTTGCACTTCATCTAATTTCCTCTTTTCACTTTTGTTTAGGTAGTACTGTTTTTTTTCTTGTCTTTTCTTTTGATCTTTTTTTCCATCCTCAATTTTTTTTACCAATAAAAGTAAATATCTAAAAATCAAAGATTTCTTTTTAAATATCATTTTTATTGGCATTTAGTAAGTATTCCAATCAACAGTCTACAATCATTACTTTTCTGTGCATTGAGCATTGCTGTTCTGAATAAAACTCTAAATGACTCGCCCCTCTCCCATGAATAATTGTTAGAGTTGCCATTAACAGTATGTTTAACCCCGTTTGGGTAAGTACAGATATGGACCCCGAGGTACCACTTGCAGATGGCAATATCCAATGAAGGCAACTTCTACGATACACATAAATACAAATGGAGAGGAGAAAAGAAAAACAGGGAGATCAAAGCTTGTTGAAACTTTCACAGTGGAAATGAAACCAAGTGGGTGTCATGAAGGAGGTAGCCAGCCCTTCTAGGGGACAAGCCATGCAGTGTAAGCTTCATTTCATCGCTGTAAAATAAGTGCTATATGTTCTGATGCATCTCAGACTCACATTGTATACCATTGCAATATAACTGATAATGGACGCCTAAAACGATCGCACAATAAATAGTGGGACAAAATAGTCCCCAAGTCGCGAACAATCTTATTTATAATAAAGAACACTAAACTTAAGAACCATCTACCAGGGAACGTATTCAGCAGGCAATGTGTGAACTAAGGTCCAGTACCAATACGTGTGTTAAACCATGAGCGGGCCAGAGCAGCTATAGGGCAGCTCCCCCCTCCCTCTACGTCAGTGCTGCTCGGGTAGCCCCCTCGCATCCCAGTAGGTCGGGTCAGTGCATTACCCCTAAAAAAGTGAAGCTCAGCTCTCGTGGCCGGGTAGATAAACATCTAATTTCGGGTATCCGGGTCACTCTATTCTGACTCGGTGGGTGAGGGCGGCGCATTCCTGGCTTCCCAAGCCCTAACTATATCCGCCCAAGGCTCCGCTAGCGGTTTACGCCGTTTAGTTACCTTGTCTTCCTTAATCAAGGCTCGTTCCTCCGCTCTGGCCCAGATAGTTACGTCCTCCTCCCATTTAGTCACCAACGGGGCTTGCGGCTTTTTCCACCCAAGGGCTATTCGCCGCTTAGCCAAAAGCAAGGCCAAATCGGCGAATCGGTGCCGCAGTCGGTTGGCCTTAGGTCTTGGAAAAAGGCCCAGGAGGCAAGCCGCTGGTATGCACCCCAATCCCAGGGACACGACTTTATTAATCATGTCTACCACTTTCATCCAGTACACTTGGACCTTTAAGCAGGTCCAGGTCATGTGGGTCAAGTCAGCGTCAACCAGAGCACAGCATGGACAAGCCTGATCTCCCCCCCGAAGGCTATCATTAAGCGGTCGGGCGTGAGGTATGTTCTATGGAGCCAATTGAATTGTAAGTATTTAAAAGCCGCATTCCGGGACACCTTCTTGGGGCTTCCCAAGGCTCGCTCCCAGTCTTTATCGGAGATCTGTGTAGTAAGCATGGTCTCCCATCTCTCTCTCAGGCGGTGCAGTGTGTGGCCTGATATTGCCAGAAATGCCTGATAGAGCCATTTCACTAAGTGGCCAGCAGGGCCCAGTGTCACCAACGCATGTAAGATCGGATGTGTATCGGGTTCCTTTGTCTCCCTCCCCCACAGTTCAATCATAGCACCCCGCATTTTATGGTAATTCAAGAATTGCCCCACCGGTAGCTCGTGGTATTCCAAGAAGTCTGTCAGCGGTAACAATTCCCCATCCAGGTAGCAGTCCCCGATTGTCCGGACCCCTGCCTCCTCCCATTCCTCCAACTGACGTTCTGTGAGGGGTGGGCCCCCTCCCGCCTGCGGTAAACCCACGAAGGGGACGCATGGGGAATAGAGTTTCATGGTGCCCAATCGTTTCGTGGTTCTGTCCCAGCATGTCATGGCTACAGAGAGTAACACCCCCATAGGCTTGATCTTCCTGCTTCTGTCAAGCAGTCTGGGTAGGAGTAACGCCATCACGGAGCGGGGAGTAGGCAAGAGCGTGTCTAACCCCCTCCCATCCAGCCATCTAGCCAACCACTGTAACTGGCCTGCCAAATAATATGCTTCAAAGTCAGGGGCTCCCAGGCCCCCGGCCAGCAGCGGGAGGCGCAGCGTTTGTAGCGACACTCTGTTGCGGCCCCCGTCCCAGATCAGGTCTCTCAGAATCGAATCCAACGTTGTAAACCAGCTGCGTGGTATAACTACAGGGAGATTAACAAAATAATATAGGAGGCGGGGTAGTATTACCATCTTTGACAGCACCACCCGGCCATTACAGGCAGTCGCAGAGTGCGCCAAAAGCCACGTTTTGGCGAAGTCCCTGCAAGGCTCCTCCTAGATTCCCTTCTAGCAAGTCCGACTGAGTGTGGTAAATCGTTATCCCCAGATACTTAAAGATCTCCGGAGCCCAATTAAATTCCATAGGGAGAGTCAATGGTCGCGGCAAGTTAGGGCATAACGGAAAGATATGTGTCTTCCCCTTGTTCATTCGCAAGCCGAAGAGCTCTGCAAACTCCTCCAGTTTCCGCAAGATCCTGGGAATCCCCTCAGGCCCATCTCTCAGGTAAACCAGAACATCATCCGCATAGAGCGAGACGATGTGAGTAGACTCATCTAGCCTGATCCCCAGGCGCTCGCCCTCCTGCCGGAGGTGTGCAGCCAGTGGCTCTATGGCCAGGGCGAATAGTAATGGCGACAGAGGGCACCCCTGCTGGGTCCCCCTGTATATCGTACAAGGTGCGGATATCATGGCACCTGTGCGAACACGAGCCCTTGGTTCTTCATAAAACAGGCGCACCCAATTTGACCAACCCTCACCCATCGCCATCTTATCCATAGTAGTTAGTAAAAAGTCCCAACTCAGGGAATCGAAAGCCTTCTCAAAGTCAATCGATATCACTACCGCATTCGGAAAATTCCTAATATCAGAATGGAACATGATGTTATACAATCTACGCAAGTTATTAGAGGTAGAGCGTGTGGGTATGAAACCATTCTGATCGGGGTGTATCAATCACCGCATATGCGGTAGGAGCCTGGTAGCCAATGCCTTGCTTAAAATTTTAAAGTCCGTATTTAACATGGACAAGGGACGGAAATCCGTCACTTTGGGGTGTGCTGTCTTGGTTTTGGCAGCGCTTCTCTTATAGTGGATGGAAGTGTCCCAGCACCCAGCGAGGCTTCATATAGCCGCTCTAAGTGTGGGGCCACGATGTCTAAAAATGTCAGGTAGAAGTCCGCCGGGAGGCCATCTGGACCTGGTGTTTTCCCCTGTGCCATCCCCTTTAGTGCCGCTCTAATTTCCCCGACTTTGACTGGCAGCGCCAGGGAGTCTCTACTACTCGCTTCCAATCCCGGCAATCCTATCGTGTCAAGGTATGCTCTTATCCGTTCCAGCGGTACTGCACGCGGCTGCTCGCACAGGGTTTCATAGTATCTCCGAAACTCTTCGTTAATTGCGCTCGGAGAGTAAAGCACCTGCCCCCTAAGATCTGTAATACTCGGATGGGTGTCCCTCGTGTCTCAGGTCTAACCAGCCAAGCCAGTAATCTACCAGCCCTGCCCCCTTCCTTGTGCTGACGTACCCTGTAATTATTCAGGTCTAGAATCCGTAGCCGGTCCCAGGTTTTGTTATAGCAACTCCGGAGTTCTGCTATCTTATCTAGCACTGCTAAGCCTGTCGCTAGTTCCCTGTAAAGCTCTTTTTGTTGTAGTTCTAGTTGCTCCAACTCCCCAGTGATTTCACGCCGGATTCCCACCGTTTGCCCAAGACATTGCCCCCTGGTGACCACTTTAAACGCTTCCCATTCCATTAACGGGGAGCTTGCGGTGCCTTGATTGTTAATGAAGTAGGTGGTCAATTCAGCAGCTAATATTTGCTTGAACCCTTCATCCTCCAATAAATTAGAGTCCAACCTCCATGAGGGGATCGGAGTACTCTCGGGGGTAGGGGTAAACTTCACGAGCAAGGGGCTATGGTCTGATATGGCTCGTCCCAAATATTCAGTCCCTGAAAGCAGGTGTGTGAGAGTGGTGGAGCAAAAGAACATATCCAATCTCGTATGAAGATCATATAGGTGGGAGTAGTATGAATAATCTCTCTGCTTATCGTGGTGGAGTCGCCATATGTCCACTAGTCCCCAACCCTCCACCCATCGTCTGAGACCCTGTGCTGTACTGGATGCGAGTGTGCCACGCAGTGAGGGCATAGACCGATCACAGTCAATATTATACACACAATTAAAATCACCTCCCAGGATTAAATTGTCACTATCCACTCCCGCCAAAATCCCAGACATCATCTCTAGGAAGGGGATCTGATCTCTATTGGGGGCATACACATTGCCTATTATTATCTCCCTCCCTGCCAGTTTCCCAAGTATGATAACAAACCTTCCTTCCGCGCCTATCCATTTCCGAGTAAGTTGGAAGGGAACACCTGGACGAATCCACACTAGTACCCCTTTCGCAAATGCTGAATAAGTAGTTGCGTAAAGCTGCCCCCTCCATCTACGCTGCAGCCTCCCCGCTTCTGTTTCGGTGAGGTGGGTCTCTTGTAGCAACGCCACATGTACTCCTCTGCGGCGTATATAATTAAGAATGCTATATCATTTAGCAGGTGACCCCATGCCCCGTATGTTCCAAGTGAGGAGTTTAAACTCTTCTGCCCTGACTACTGGTGGCACCATTGAACACAGTTTTAATACATGCCCTGGTTCCCACCCATGGTCCCAACCCCAAAAGTCATCATTGTCCTCCTGGTAGTAAACAATAACCCCACAACATGAACTCCCACCCCTGTGAGCGGAATGACAACAGTCAACTGCCCAAATTTGCAAAAACAGTGCATAGTACAATCCTATGACAAAAGAATTAGGTCCTAGAAACCAACTAAGGACCTACTGAGGAGCGTCGCCCGAACTTCTTGGTGGCTAGTTGTTCAGCACTACAGTCCACGTGGCGAAGCAGCCAAGAAGACCGGTACCCCCCGAGCCCGGGAGCTCCCCCCCTCCCCCCCAACAAAAGTTGTAATCTACATGCCGGAGAGGCCATACCACTCTAGTGACTGACCTCGAGATCAAGAACATTAAAGGCGTGAATGGCGGAGAGGAGCGGGGAGAAAGAGAGAGCGAGAAGAGTCAGCTGGGAAGAAAAAGAGAGAGGAGGACCGGGACCATAGGGGGGGGGGGAAGAACAGGAGGAAGAATATGCAATTGCTCAGCAAAGAAGGTGTCCGCAGTCTGCGGCGTAACATCTTGCAGGCTCTTGCGCCCACTCGTCGAAGAGTCCGATCCCGAATTATCAGTTCCCTGGTGCGAATTCGACCCTTTCTCGTGTGGCGTGGAACCACTGCGCGCTATCTCCGTCACAGCTTGTAATGCTTTTGCTCTTTCCGCTGCTGTGTGTGAGGTGCTAGGCTTTTTGGTGAACATTTGGCGCTGTCGCCTCTGTGTCCGCTTCCCAGAGGCATGCAGAGTCTTGCAGAAATATGTTTTCCCATCCAATGCGATCCGCAACCTAGCCGGGAACATCAACGAATAGGATATGCCCTCCTCTCGCAGCGCACGCTTGACCTCCAAAAACGAAGCACGTTGTCGCTGAACTTCTACTGTGTAGTCTGGGAATAGGGATACTTTGCAGTTCTCGACTGCATCCGGCCCTTCGGTGCGTGCTTTCTGAAGCAGGAGATCACGATCACGGAAATGGAGGAGTCTGGCCACCACCGGTCTCAGCGGTCTCCCCGGCGCTGGTGGTCTGTTGGGCACACGGTGGGCCCTCTACAGTGTGTTAAATTGTGAGAGGCCCTCAGGCGCTACTACTCCTTTCAGCCATTTCTCCAGATAAGATATCATGTCCCGCCCTTCACTTCCTTCCGGCAGCCCCACTACCCGCACATTATTGCGGCGATTACGCCCTTCCGCGTCTTCCACCCTGCGCTCCATAACCACCATTCTGTCGGATAGGTCTTCCACTTTTGCAGCCAGGGCCTTCTGTGCTGGAGTGATTTCTTCCAGCGATTCCTCCACGTTCTTCACCCGATCAGAGAGTTTGCCATGTTCAGCATGCAGCAGGCCCAGCCCCACCGCCACCGTGCTGATGTCCTGGTGAAGCGTCGCTTTAGTGTCGGCGATGGCTACCAGGATCTTGGTGTACTGCTGCTGGATCGGAAGTATGATCGGCTCTCCTCCCTGCTCCCCAGGTGTGGTCTCCGGGACGCCATCATCTTGGTCTGGGGGAGGGCCCCCCTGTTTCGCCCTGGGCTTACCCATTGGGAGCACAGCATGTACCACCGCCTCCGATCTCGTGCGGCCCGTTTTCTGTGGGCCGGGCTCGGCCACTGCCTCCCCTGACTCGCGCCCTTCCAGTGCGCAGTTCCGCAGACAGCCCGCCGACTCGCCCACTGCTCCAGACTTCAGGCCCAGGCCGCTGCGTCCGGGGTGTGACCCCGCTACGGCTCCCCTCTGCTCCGATGACCCTGCCGGCTAGCCAACCAAAGCGATCAGTGAGCCTCACAAATCCAGGGTATAACCAGGGCCACTGCGATATCTTATCGGCACAGGTGGTATATAGCACAAAGTTCGTCACAACGCTTCGCGCTGCTCCCCAGTTGCGATTTAAGGCACGGTCCTGCTTCGGTGAAACAGCTTTAAAGAATTATCCTCCACCGTGCCTGCTCTCATGTAGCATGCCGCAACACCTCCTTGGCCGGCCCAATCATGCCAGTCGTGCTAGCTCGGCAGCCCCGCTAGCTATGCACCTCGCAATCAAGCTCCGTTTGTATTACTCGCAGTCCGGCAGCATCCCGGGCGACGAATTGCGGCCTTCCAGTCTACCCCGCATGCAGTGCACCAGTGCCACTCCCCCAGGGCAACCCGGCCGGTTCACCAGTCGGAGGTAGGTCCGTCGCTACCTCGGGGATCCCAACGGCCTCTTCCAGCTCAACCACAGTGCGCCGCAGGAGCGGGGTTCAGATCCCAGCTGCGCTGCTGTGCTCCCCCAGTGCCGCGCTCGCATCTCCTGTAATGCAGGCTCAGGAGTGCCAAACAGGCAATCTCCGCGCCCTCTCACCTCTGACAACCAAGCGAGGCTCGGGGCAACTCCTTCCCCTGGATGCCGGAGGGTGCTCTGCGTTGCGATCACTACGGTCCTCCAGCTCAGCCCCCGCCAGGGCTCTGGCACCCATTCAGGTGTTCCCACACCCTGACTCCAGTTCAGTCCAGACCGGAGGGGGGTCAGCAAGTCTCTAAGTACCCCTAGGAGCTGCTGGGCATCTGCTGTGTGCGTCTGACCTCTGTGGAGGGCTCCGCCTGATCTGTGGCGCAGGTCCGCTACAACGCTCCGGCCGCCATTTTCCCCTGCGCCGCGGTCCCGTCTCGTTGGCAGTAAACTGGTCTTCCCGTCGGAGCTCCGGCTCCAAATTGCAGCTCCAGATGCTCTCCAAGCTGCCCTCATGATTATCGTAGAAAAGGGCCCCCAGGCACCGGGGGGGAGCTCCGCTATGTAGGATAATTTGCACGGCTGGCGCGGCGCTCGTAGCTCACGCGTCCGCTCTCATCGGCTTCGTAGCCACACCCCCTATCTAAAAATCAAAGATAAGCTTCAATAGTTCAATAATGTTATACTTTTGAAATAATTATATATTAATATTTATAATAATGAATAAACAAATGCTTTTAATTACATTGGAAATATTTCCATAACAAGTAAATAAGTAGAATATTGTACTTTACACATTAGCAAACCTGTAACAAGAACACACAACTTTAAACAGTAACATGGTAAAGATTGCTGATTTAAATTTGGCTATGCCCAACATTCTGAGGAGTTGGTGTAAACTGAACTTGAAGTAGGCCTTATGAGTTTAGGTGTCTGCTTCAAATGAGAAATGAAGTCTGTCAAGTTTAAAGGTCTGCATGCTCTTGTGAGTGAAGTATGTGTCTACTTGTACATGTATTCTCCCAATCAGATTTCAGGCTCGAGATCGGGAGGGTTCGCGGATCCCCTGCGGCCACAGTTGTATATCTCAGAAATCTTTAAATTTCCCAGGAACTACTGAATGGATTTACACCATTCAACAAAAAGGTTGCTTTCTGAACCAAGAGCTACCTTTTTGCCAAATTTGGTTTAATTCCGTTCAGCAGTTCGGGCTGTAGCCTTGTCTAAAGTTTCCAATGGAAATTAACACAGCAGCTGACTTGACCACCCCATTAGTTTTAAAAATTTCGCGAAGATTCGTCAAACAACGCCAATGATATTGGCAAATCAAAAAACGCTTTTCCTATGGAAAAGATCCCAACTATGACTACCTACTGGCGACTATTTCCATATATATATATATATATATATATATTTACAAGATTATTTAAAAGAAGCATATCGACAATTGGACGATCAAAGACACTACAAAAAACTAAAATATAATCCCATGGAACTCATGATGGCCAATCTCAATCTCAAACTAAAAGGATGGTATGATGAGAAACTATTAAATGATGAGGAATATCAATTTCTAATGACTGTCCATCCAATGATGTCAACGATATACTTTGTGCCCAAGATCCACAAAACACTCACGAATCCACCTGGCAGGCCCATAGTATTGGGTTGTGGTTCAATGTTTGAAAATATCTCAAAGTATATCAATCATTGCATCTTTCCCATGGTCTCAACATTACCATCATACCTAAAAGACTTTGGGGAATTTCTCAAAATAATAGCAGAAACCGAATGGCAGAAAACCTATTTGCTTGTAACAATAGATGTAATCTCATTATACACTTCAATCCAACATGAAACAGGATTAAATGCAGTAAGATACTTCCTAAAACAACGCCATATTAGAGAAACCGAACATTCTCAAATGATTCTAGAGATGATAGAGATGTGTCTACGGAACAACATTTTCTTTTTCAATAGACAGCTATACCAACAAATCTGCGGGACCGCAATGGGACTGTCTTTTTCCCCCAGCTATGCAAATTTGACCATGGGCTGGTGGGAGACGGAGATAGCATGGAGTATCGTGTACGAAAGATACCTATCCAAAATAGCGATCTGGCTACGATATATAGACGACCTATTCCTAATTTGGAATGGGACCGAAGAGGAATTTCAACAATATTTTCAAGCCATAAATCACAATGAACACAATCTGAAATTCACGTATAATATCAGTGAAAAAGAAATCGTTTTTTTAGATATAAAATTATACGTTAAAAATGAAAAACTTGAAACGACCATCTACAGAAAGCCAACTGCGACAAACAGTATACTACATGGCACCAGGTTCCACCCCAACGCACTGATAAAAAAGTATCCCGTATGGAGAATTCTTGAGAACCATAAGAAACTGCTCAGAAAAAGATGATATGGATGCCCAAATCAACAAAGTTAAAATCAGATTTTATCAACAAAAGTATCCTACACTGTATATTGAACAAGGAGCAAGGAGAGCAAAGGAAAAAACAAGGCAACAAATATTGATGGGGAAACCAGACAAACAGGATACAAGCCCAGAACCCATTAGGATGATAACAACATTCAACAAAGAACACCAATCAATATACAAGATTTTCCATTAACACTGGAACATCCTAACAAGTGATAAGGATATTGCAAAAGCTGTGGGCGACAAACCACAAGTAACTTTCAGAAAAGTGCGTTCGCTCAAGGTCCAACTAGTGAGAAGCCACTACCAAGATCAGCCACCAGAGAACTGGCTACAACAGCAAAGCAAAGGTTTTTCAAAATGTAACAGCTGCAAAGCATGCAGAATTGGTAAAAATACCAAACATGTTAAGGATCCCAATGGGAAAGAAATTGCGATTGAGCACAACATAACCTGCAGCACACAGTTTGTTGTTTACATCATCAAATGTGAATGTGGCCTAAAATACGTGGGGAGCACCATATGGCCCTTAAAGAAATGGATTCTTGAACATATACGGGCTGTACAACCCAAAGATGCATGTTATGCAATTGTGAAACATCATGTCCAGCAACACAGCAGCAATTGGAAAACCTTGTGATACCATGGGGTGGCACATGTTCCCCCAAATGAAAGAGGAGGAGACAGAACTCTACAACTATGTAGACTGGAAAGCAAATACATAATCAGACTGCATACAAAAATTCCATTCGGGCTCAATACGGATGAAGAACTGTATGTACACTTGTAACAAGAACTAATATCTAAGTATATTATGAATGTACTGCAAAGTGATCAACCTATGTAACAGCACAAATATTACTAGAGTGTAAATAGTAGGCGCAGGGGATCTTCCCTTATGCACTGAACAGCATGTCCATATAAATAGGACTCAGCAATGAGAAAATGATGCTATCATTTGCCTAGTATATATGTAAGCATTAGACACTGCTTAGTGCTATTACAATCACTTAGATAACAATAACAACCACATATATTTAGACTATAGCACAGCAGTTTGAAGCACGAATGATTCACTCAAAGACATATATATACAGAGTGAAGGCACTTAGTCCAATATACTTTAAAACAACATATATCCTACTAACTTAAGTAGCATGGTCCCAATATGAGGCACTTAGCCGTTCATAGGGCCAAACGATAAAACACAGTATTCTCTACCATTAAATGAGACGTATGCATACTAGTAAACAACGCCATACTAGCATGTGACACAAACTGCAATAGACACAGTAAATGATAACACAATAGAGAGCAACAAATCACTGCTAGCAGAATACATACTAAGTTCAGAATCTTGTGACTAACAGAAATTCTGTGCTGTACGTGAAACATGTGCATGTATAATGTTTGCTAGCACCAATCAAAACTGACTGTTTGCATTCAAACATGAGTAAACTACATTTCCCAGAATGCATCATTAAATGCAAGATGGGCAATATGTATAAATAGTAATATAGTAAAAGGACTCACTGACCGTGAGCAAGACTCGGAGGAGTTGAAAAGCGTTGGTGTTTACTACGTAGATATTAAAGAAGTGAATTATTCCATCAGAGACTGGAGTGCAGCGTTTTCTTTCGGCAAGTATTGTAAGTGGATGTTTGAGATATATATATATATATATATAAATATATATATATATATATATATATATTTTATCTACTGGCGGTCGCCAGTAGATAGTTATAGTTAGGACCTATTATCCATAGGAAATCCGCGACATTCTATTTGAAGTAACGTTGGCGCCGGTTGACGAATCTTCGCGAAAGTTTCCAACTTGTTGGGGCGCTCCGGTCCGCTCCTATCCTGAAAGTCTCGGGGTGATACGTCAAGCGGGGGCCGAGAAAAAAGGGGGGTCCCAAAACGCGTTTTCCCCATTCATTTTTCCATAGGAACCTTTAGTCGCAGCTACAGCTCGAACTGCTGAACGGAATTACACCAAATTTGGCAAAGAGGTAGCCCTTGGTTCAGTGTTGTGCCTTTTGCTTAAATGGTGTAAATCCGTTCAGTAGTTCCTGAGAAAATCAAAAGTAAAGTCACATATATATCTATGGCCGAGTAGGGTCCGCGTACCCTCCCGATCACGAGCTGTATGCTAATTGGCTGTCAAGTGGCTGTCAACACTCCAAATCAGGAAGTGTTGGCAGCTATTTTGTCCCTCGGTAGAACCGAGGGACAGAAACAAGTGCACAAAGCGCAAAAGGGGGCAGGGTAGAAACACCCTGACCTCCTAGGTCTGCTCAGGGGGTCCCACAAGGACCCCCTGAACAGAAAAAAGCATTTTTTTTTTTTAAATCGGCGGGATGCGCTTAGGGTGTGCGAATCCCGCCGAGAAAAAAAAAGCACAAGAAACACGTCGCCAAACGCACAAAGGGGGCAGGGTAGAAACACCCTGACCCCCTAGGCCTGCTCAGGGGTCCCACAAGGACCCCTGGGCAGAAAAGCATTTTTTTTTAAATCGGCAGGATGCGCTCAGGGAGCGCGGATCCTGCCGAAAAAAAAAAAAGTCGAAGCGCGTCTCCCGCGCCTTTATGTTAATTTGCCCCCGGGTGGGCCAAGTCCCGGGGGCATGTTGGGGGGGTTTAAATTTAATGTGGGGGGCCTCTAAGGCCCCCCAAGCCCCGGGGACCACCACCCCCCATTGACTGGTTTCACTTGGAAATTCTTCTAAGTGTGGAGTTTTGGAACTTTATAATATTCCTCTAAAATCAGCAGAAATACGAATTCCGATTTACTCACCTGTTATCAGGAGAAACCTCAGTGCTGCATCTTTCAGCCCAGTACTGATCCTGAAAAGTAATTTTAACCGTACTTACCAGTAACTTGAATTTCCTTCCATAGGATATCATTGCCTGCTTTTTGCTGAAAAAGTTTCTAAGTGTCGATTTTTGAAACATACAAATATTCCTCTAAAATCTGCCAAAATACGAATTCCGATTTACTCACCTGTTATCAGGAGAGACCTCAGTGCTGCATCTTTCAGCCCAGTACTGATCCTGAAAAGTAATTTTAACCGTACTTACCAGTAACTTATATTTCCTTCCATAGGAATCCATTGTCTGGTTTTCAGCAGAAAAGTTTCAAAGTGTTGATTTTCACAAACTACAAATATTCCTTAAAAATCGCCTGTATGACTTAAACGCATTCTTTCAACAGGAGATGCACCAGTGCTGGATCCAGGATCCACCACTGAGTAAGAAAAAGTAACGATAACACTACTTACCTGCTAAGTGAATTTCCTCCCATAGGATAACATTGGTGATTCTATGTGAAAAAGTTTCTAAGTGTCAACTTTTAAAATACAATAATATTCCTTAAAAATCACTACTGTAACCAAAACACTTTTACTCAACTGTTTACAGGAGATGTCCCAGGACTGAATCTAGGATCCAGTCCTGTGGTTAGAAAAGTAATCCATAAAGTAACTAATTGCATTTAGCTAGAAATTCACATTGAGCTCAATGTTGCATTTTGTTTGAAATTGTGTTGCCCATTGCAACAACTGTAACTACTGTACTTAAAAGTCTATTGCCTATTTGCAGAGTATTTAAACTAAAGTAATTCATTCTGAGAAAGTATATTTTGTAATGTAATGTATAATGTAATTACAATGTAATTTAAAAATAAAATATCTAAAAATAAATAGTTTAAAAAAATGTAGTAAATCAGTATAAAAATAAATAAATATAACAATTAATACATTTAAAAATTGTCATTTACAAAACCTTTGAAATTCACTGAAAAAAACCATAGGTTTCAGACATGTTATAGTTAGGAATTAGCATTTAAAAAACCTTTGAAATTCACTGAAAAAACCATAGGTTTCAGGCTTGTTATAGTTAGGAATTAGCATTTTAAAAACCTTTGAAATTCACTGAAAAAACCATAGGTTTCAGGCCTGTTATAGTTAGGGTTTAGCATTTAAAAAACCTTTGAAATTCACTGAAAAAACCATAGGTTTTAGGGAAAGTTATAGTTAGTTGGACATTGCACTCGTACAAAACCCGTGAAATTCCCCCGTTATAGTTAGTTCAGCTAACTATAACTCGCGCCCCCGCAATGCACTTGTTAGACCTGGCATCCTTGGCATGGGTCTCCCTTCCATTTTTTCATAATGCCTCCACTGTTGCCGATATGTTTTTGCTGGACTAGATGCTCATGGGCACTTTGCCGCTGCTAATCAGTGCCAAAGTGCAAGTGCTCCCTATCGTTAATTGATACATGTATTAGTGACTCCAGGATTGGATGATTGGTTTACTTGTCAGTCCCTAGTACAGTGCACTCAGTGTGCCCAGGGCTTGTAAATCCAATGCCGCTGGTGGGCTTGCAGCCCTGGTTGTGCCACCCACAGAAGCGGCTGGTAAAATGTGTCTCAGGCCTGCCATCGCAGAGCCTGTGTGCAGCCTAGGGCTGCCATGTCGACTTGGTGAGTACACCCACTTACCAGTCCCTAAACCTTCCCTTTACTGCATGTTGGTCACCCCTAAAGTAGGCCCT
>CAWUFW010025888.1:0-39222 GCA_963921515.1 Calotriton arnoldi | reverse complement strand
GCTCAAACATACCGTCCCACATGGGACTCACGGGGTATGTGACATGACATACACATACACCACCGTGAAATGTGACCATGGCACATGCACAGATATGAACAGTTGCACATCACAGTGGTCATGTACACGTAACACCCAGGATCCTGTCCCCATGAACACGTGCACAGCCTGGGGGTGGCTGCCCCCAGAGTGACACCCACAGGACAACATGTACACCAACATACACACAATAGGAAATGCAGCCTTACATGCCTTATGATACAGTTTGGACAGGCTGTCGTGTTGTAGGTGTGCCCCTCACTCCCTGGGAGCTATCTGTGGCTGGCATATGTTCATCTGAGACAGGCATGGTGACATATGCCAGTCACTTGTACAGGGATGCGTTGAACAGCAATGGACGATCGGTGCCCCGGCCGGCCCATTGCATTCAATGTGTGCGGGTACGCGTTGTACCCCTGTACGCGTTGTACCGCAATGGACCGATCGGTGCCCTCGGCCGGCCCATTGCATTCAATGTGCGTGGTACGCGTTGTACCCCTGTATGCGTTGAATCGCAATGGACCGATCGGTGCCCCGGCCCGGCCCATTGCATTCAATGTGTCGCGGGTACGCGTTGTACCCCTATGCGCGTTGAACAGCAATGGACCGATCGGTGCCCCGGCCGGCCCATTGCATTCAATGTGTGCGAGTACGCGTTATACCCTGTATGCAGCGTTGAACAGCAATGGACCGATCGGTGCCCCGGCCGCCCATTGCATTCAATGTGTGCGAGTGCAGCGTTGTATCCCTGTGCAGCGTTGATCCGCAATGGACCGATCGGTGCCCCCGGCCCGGCCCATTGCATTCAATGTGTGCGTGCAGCGTTGTACCCTATGCGCGTTGAACAGCAATGGACCGATCGGTGCCCCGGCCGGCCCATTGCATTCAATGTGCGCGAGTACGCGTTGTACCCCATGCAGCGTTGATCAGCAATGGACCGATCGGTGCCCCGGCCGGCCCATTGCATTCAATGTGTGCGGAGTGCAGCGTTGTACCCTATGCAGCGTTGAACAGCAATGGACCGATCGGTGCCCCCGGCCAGCCCATTGCATTCAATGTGTGCGAGTGCAGCGTTGTACCCCTGTACGCGTGTATGCACGCAATGGACCGATCGGTGCCCCGGCCGCCCATTGCATTCAATGTGTGCGGAGTGCGCGTTGTACCCCTATGCGCGTTGAACAGCAATGGACCGATCGGTGCCCCGGCCGGCCCATTGCATTCAATGTGTGCGGGTACGCGTTGTACCCCTGTACGCGTTGTACAGCAATGGACCGATCGGTGCCCCGGCCGGCCCATTGCATTCAATGTGCGCGGTACGCGTTGTACCCTGTACGCGTTGTACTGCAATGGACCGATCGGTGCCTCCGGCCGGCCCATTGCATTCAATGTGTGCGGAGTACGCGTTGTACCCCTGTAGCGCGTTGAACAGCAATGGACCGATCGGTGCGCACCCATTGACAATGGCCTAGCCTGGCAACGGACGCGTTTTCGAGATTCGAGCGAGTCGGTTGCTGGAAATTCAGTTGGTCACCCACAACAATGTTGCAAAATCATGTATGTCATGAAGTTGAAGATTTGAAGGATGCTGTGGGCGTGTATTGGTGCTGCTATTCCATGGATTGGCCAGATTCAGAAGATGCAAGCGACTTGGACCTATCACTTTGGACACATGGGACAGTATCTGCCTCTCCAGCACATATATATTGCTGGCTGTTCCCCTGAGAGCTCACTTGCCTGCACTACATGCTCCAGGACGACATCTGCCACTGCACTGCTGCTGTCTCTGCCCCTTCTGGACCCTGCAATGGCACGTACTGTGGAGAGAGCCCCAGCCTTCAGCCTTGAGGAGAACCAGGCCCTGCTGGACAGCCTACTTCCACAGTACAGCAAGCTGTATGGGACACCAGGGGAGCAGGTGAGTGTTCTGTGCACTGCCTTTCTGAATGTGCATTTTGTCTGACTAGCAAGGCTGAAAGTCTGCACGCCACTGGCTAGCAGGCTCACTGAGTAGTTGTCACCCCCATAGTGTGTAGTGACATGCACTGGACAGGTATGGTGCAGTGACAGTGCATTTGAACAAGGTTTTACTTCCCATGCAATGATACCATGTAGTGACTTCTGGCAAACTGTCCATGGGCAGCGTTGCACTGCCTGTGTACATCATGTGCCCCTGTGATTGAGACATGTATATACAACTGTGTCATGCACGGATATGTTGCATGTGTAGTAATGGCCTTTTCACTTTGTCATCCTGACAGGTTAATGCCCATCGGAAGCAGGAGATCTGGAAGGACATCGTCCGGGCTGTCCGGTCCGTGGGGGTCTACAAGCGCCGGATCCGCAACTGCCAGAAGAGGTGGCAGGACCTTCGGGGCTGGACCCGGAGGATTGCACGGGTCCAGCTGAAGCTGTCGCCTCCTCGCAGGAGGGCGGAACACGGACCCTGACCCCCACATGCTCCAGATCCTGGCGGTGGTGTTTCCAGACCTGGATGGGCAGCTGAAGGCCAGACAGCAGCAAGGAGGGGGTGAGTCAAAGACTGCACTGTGAACTCTGTATTACATGCTATGTGCCCTCCTCTGGCCTGGTTAAACTGCCACAGTACAGCAGTCATGTTGTCCAGGAGCCATGTCCCTCTATTGTGCACTGCCCACTCCTCATCTGATACCCAGGTGTGGCCCTTACATTCAGGGAATTGTGTCACTTGGGACTGTGTCCTTGCAGTTTGCTTCACTAAAGGTGGGGGACAGCATCTGTTTCCCTAACTCTGTTGTGGGCATCATGGGTGGGTCCATTGTTCACACAACGCCTGTGTTCGGACATGTAATCTGCGTGTTGCTTTGATATGCGGTCCACTTGCTGAGCTGAGCCACCACATGTGCCTGGGGTATGTGGCACACACCCATGCAGCGGGTGGGAACAATGTTTGGGCCCCAGGAGTGTGCAGATTACGTGTGTCACACATACATAGCCAGCTATCCACTGTCCAGGGCTCATCCCTCATTCATGTGGGGCAGGACAGTCATGCCTACTCCAGGCCATGCAATGCACTCTGTACTCCCACTCCCGTGTATCAGCTGACACATTGTGCGCAGTGATTTGACCCCTCAGGTGTCTGCCTCTGTGTCAGTGTGCTGTGGATTTGTTGCCAGGACTGCTGGGGTGTTTCTCGGTAGGGGCTCAGCATGCCACTGGAGATGTGACCATAGGAGACGATACTTGTGTGTCACATAGGTGTTTGATCAGCTGCCCGTGCAGACTGGGGTATGCGAATGTGAAGTTCAGGCAGCTGTTTCCCATTCACAGCAGATTGTGAGGGCCCAGGTTCAGAGGGTAGTGTCACAGGTCTCCCATATGTCCAATCGGTATGACCTGGACAGATGAGGGTTAAGATGATGTGTTGTGTGGGGGATGTACATGTGCACTTGTGCAGCTCCAGGACTTGCATTCCCCATGACCTACTATTGTGACACAGTGCAGAGTGTTGTTGTCTGGCTGCCAAGTCATACATCACTGAGACAGTGATGTATGACTTAGCAGTCATGCCTCCGCCATGGCATGTGTCTACTTATTGGTGATCCTGCAGGGAGTGACATGTGCTACATGCACACCATTGTGGCGATGGCTATCAGGACATGGGTGCATCATGGTGTCTGTCGCTGGTATGCATCACATGCATTTCCTATTTGACTCTGGGCATCCCTTTCATCCGGAAACCTGTACTGACTCAGTGGCAAGAGTTGTGATGTGTGCATGTCCACATGCTACACCGTGTCCTCTGCACTGTCCAACTACTGTGTAGGTGGTGCATGTGTCCACACTGGGGTGTTGCTATCCAACAGACACCAGACAGATGGGTGCAAGGCCATGTGGGATGTGAGTGCCATGGTTGGCATCAGACTGACAATTGGCTTCTCCTGTTCAGTTAGGGCACTTTTAGCAATGTTCAACTAATGATGCCAGGGCTTGCTCTGTAATGTGCTGTGCTCACAGTGGTGTGTGCGTTTGGTGCAGGTGACTGATGTCTGTCTGTTTCCCCATTGTTTGCAGATACATCCACGGCCACGGAAGGGGACAGCTCCACGGACCAGGAGGAGCCGGAGAGCCAGACTGGGTCAGCAGCCGAGGAGTGGTCGGAGGGACCCAGTGGCACGGAGGGCGAGGGAGCCACACCGAGGAGTCCTCAGCACCATCCACCTCAGCTGAGGACCAGAGCAACTCGGAGGATGACTCCCTTATGGAGGCGGGTGTCAGCAGCCACCACACCCCAGCTAGTGTTGCTGTACCGCCACCACCAGCACCACCACCGCCTCCCATCGGCTCCCATTCCCCAGGTCCATGGAGGCTCCCATGTTCGGGAGCGTGTCTCCTTTGGGCCAGGCACCGCACCCCCTGCCCCTGTGTCCCCTGCTGCCCTGAGTGAGGAGTCTGTGTACCTCCTTCGCCAGCTCCATGTAGGGCAGACAGCCATGCTGAGTGTCCTCCATGCGCACACCGCTCTCAGCTGGTGTCGTTCAGGGAGGGCATCTCATCGGGCATGTCTAACCTACAGAGGGGCAATAGGTCCATGGACTCCTCCCTGACGGCAGCAGTGTCCCTCCTCAGACAGTCCCTCACCCCTCCTGCCTCTGCTCCATCCACACTCCCCAGCACCTTACCCGTCCCAAGCACACACACACGGCACAGGCACACACCAGCACACACACGTCCAGCACACAGACACACACGCCACAAACAAAACGCACACGCACGCACAGTCAGGGGACTGAAACCAGACTCACAGGGGATGGGGCCCTGGAACACACACACGCATCCACGAGCACTGCGCAGTCCTCAGTTGCCTCTCCTCCAAAGCACCCTCCCTTGCCTCACCTGCAACCCCAAAGACCCAGCGACTCTTCCTCAGTGACCTCGGCCTCTTCCCCTCCGATCCAGCTGATACAGCATTCAGGGGGAAGAGGAAGCCCACCCACACGGAGCAGAGTGCCCTCGCCCCCGGACACCCTCCCCAGGCGCAGACAGACTGAGGCCCCCACCCGCAAGTCTCCCCGGAGTCGTAAGAGCAAGACCCCGCCGCCGCCCTGCAGCTCAGGCACCAGGTCTCCTTCCTCCATCCCTCAGGCCCCCACTCCACAGGTGCCCCCACCACACCCTGCCCCAGGTTCCCCACCCACAGATATACCATCCCCAAGAGGATCCGGCCTTCTCCCCCTGCCACTTGCTCTCCCGGCACCACACCCCCGCTGCGCTTGTCTGTGCCACTGATGTGGTGAGGGTGTCCTCCCCTCTGTCCAGCCCACCTTGCCTGTTCCCCATTCTCCTCCCCTGGTGGTAGGCACTGCAGTGGAGTCCACTACCACCCTGTCTGACTTGGGCACTGCAGTGGCGGACCTGTCCACTCCATCTGCAGGGTCCACTGCAGTCGTGCCGGCACCCACAACATCTGAGTCATGCCCCCAGTTGTGCCGGCACACACCATGTCAGACACCTCCACTGCAGTTGTCAGTGGCTCTCCAGCACCCACCACCCCTTCCCTGCTTCCTCCTGGTGAGCCCTGATCCTGTCCCTGCGGTGCCTGGCCTGCCCCCCGGTTGCCCCTCCTAGTGGATTGTCCCTGGTTTTGTGCAGTGCAGGCATGCGTAGGGTGACATCTGCCACTGTCACCCTGTTTGGACTTTGACAATGGACTGGCCATTGGCCTTTGTGTTTTTCTGGACTTTCAGTTTTCAATACACACATATGCTGAATAAAGCAACTTTCTGTTCTCTAGTGCTTATGCTTCTGATGTACATGTTGTTGATGATGCTAACCATGCCCTTGCTGCAGTGATGGTGATATTTGGTCTCATGATAATGAAGTGTTACTGTGCAGGAACCCATGTGGTCCAGGGGAATGTGTCCTATCCTGTGGTGTATCCATGTCATCCATAGCAGCATCTGAGGGTGTCATGTGTTCAGTATTTGGCAATGGGATTTCCTACTTACATTAGCAATTTCACATCTGTGGCTTCCACCCCTGCACATCTGTTGTGCCTGCCATTGTTCAATTCGTTCTACTTCCCTGACCGTGTGGCCATCTCCACTGGACATGCAGGTTTGGGCATCAATGGGGAAGGACTCATCTGTGTTGTCAGTGCAACATTGCTATACAAGTGTGTTGGATCTGTGCTGATGATTTCGTTGGCACTTCCATGACCAGGCTGATGTGACAGGAGCCTTCATTTGGTGCTAATTGTTGATTGTGTGACCAAGTGCTCAGCTGACATGATGGGGCCCTACTGAGGCAACATATGGCACAGCTTTCCTCACACAGGAGTGGAGTCCCCTCATGGCAGTGTGTACTCCTGTGACATTGCCTGCGCCCAAGGTGTGTGTTGTATGAGCATGTCTGTGTGTTCACTTCCGTTTAGCTGTGCATGCTGTGATCCCTAGTGTTGTACCTGTTTGTGATGCTTGCTGAGTTGACCTATGTTCCCCCAAAGTCTTCTCCTGGGTTCTCTGTGATGTGGGTGCATGGCACATTACTGGTCATCAGGGTGTCACCCATAGGTGTGTTTGCTGTCAGGGCTGAGTTTGTGTGCAGACGCAGATGGGTCACAGTCAGGTTTCCCTTGGCACTTGTTGTTTGCCCCTGTCATGTGATTTCCAGTTTGTGTTATCTTTCAGTGATTGTGACACGTTGTGTGTGTGACTGCTGGCACTCCTCAGGGTCCGGGCTGCAATGTTGGTTGTTGTCTATGTGTGTTCTTTGTGGGTGACCTTGGCTTCTTCATTGGTGTATGACTGTGGCTGGGATCCCATTGGTTGGTGTGGTATTGCCGTCATGTCCATGTACAGCGTAGTGTGCAGTGTGTCAGACATTCAGGAGTCTTGTTGAGTGGCCATGTGTGATGTGTTTCTGCACCTTGGTTCCCACCCACCACCCTGGAATAGTCATGGGTGCATGTGCAATGTCACCAGTGCATGTGTGCTTCACTGCTGCACATTGTTGGAGGTCGAGGGGTGTGGTGTTGAGTGTGTGCAGATGAGAGTTGTTGCCCGGCTAGGCCCCTGCCTCCATGTTGGTCTTGGCTTACTGGCCGTGCTGATTGATTTGTGCTTGTGTAGGTGTGATGGTAGTTTGTTGCTCAGGACACATGACTGTGGTTCACAGTGTGAACGACATTTAGCTTTGTCATCACAGTGGGATTGTAATGCAGCCCAGGGTCACCACATTGTGGGGGCCCTGGGGGTAGTGCTGTGGTGTGTCTGTGTCTTGCTGTGTCAGTTGCTGTTTCTACGTGCCTGTGTGACATGTGTGATTTGTGCTCCCTCTCATCTGACAATGCCTGCTTGCCCACATAGGGGATTTGGATCCATGAGTTACCTTTGTGTGGCACTGTATGCACATCTGTATGATTGGTATTCAGGTCTCCTCATGTGTTGTGTGGTTGCCTGGGGACACTGGCACCCCCTCACCTGTTGTGTATGATGTGCAGTGTGGGTCTGCCTGTTTGTGTTTGTGCATCTGCACCACTGCATTGGCATATCTTGGGTGTGCCATTGGCTGTATGTAGTTTGGTGGGTTTCCCTGCTGTCCCTGGGACTCCTAGGTCATCGGCCAGCACAATGATCATGGTTTGTGTGTCCCATTGCTGCCATGGTATGGTATCTGTTCACCTCACATCTACAGTCTCCACAGGGTATCTGCATTTGTGTGCCCATTGGTGCAAATATGTGGGTCTGCATTCTGATGGTCACTTCTGTCATTGTGTCATTGATGAATGTTGACAGTGTCAGCCCCCATGGGTGTTGTTTGTCTGCACATGGCCAAAGGTATGTCTTATTTGCACTGCAGTATTTTCCTCCCCCAATTTATGTTGCAATGGGACACATGCACTACTTTGCCACTGATGTGTTTTATGTTCTGTGACCAGGAATCATCCATGCAGTTTGGCAGTTGCAGCTTTTTCTTTGTCAACACTTACATTTTGGTCACTGTGATGATGGGGGTTTGGACCCCATTGCCACAATGTTCAAAATGTGCTTCAGCTATGGACCCCACACTTACATTTTGGTCACTGTGATGATGGGGGTTTGGACCCCATTGCCACACTGTTCAAAATGTGCTTCAGCTATGGACCCCACACTTACCTTTTGGTCACTGTGATGATGGGGGTTTGGACCCCATTGCCACACTGTTCAAAATGTGCTTCAGCTATGGACCCCACCCTTACATTTTGGTCACTGTGATGATGGGGGTTTGGACCCCATTGCCACAATGTTCAAAATGTGCTTCAGCTCTGGACCCCACACTTACATTTTGGTCACTGTGATGATGGGGGTTTGGACCCCATTGCCACACTGTTCAAAATGGGCTTCAGCTATGGACCCCACACTTACCTTTTGGTCACTGTGATGATGGGGGTTTGGACCCCATTGCCACACTGTTCAAAATGTGCTTCAGCTATGGACCCCACCCTTACATTTTGGTCACTGTGATGATGGGGGTTTGGACCCCATTGCCACAATGTTCAAAATGTGCTTCAGCTATGTACTTCACACTTACATTTTGGTCACTGTGATGATGGGGTTTGGACCCCATTGCCACAATGTTCAAAAATGTGCTTCAGCTATGGACCCCACACTTACATTTTGGTCACTGTGATGATGGGGGTTTGGACCCCATTGCCACACTGTTCAAAATGTGCTTCAGCTATGGACCCCACACTTACATTTTGGTCACTGTGATGATGGGGGTTTGGACCCCATTGCCACACTGTTCAAAATATGTGCTTCAGCTATGGACCCCACACTTACATTTTGGTCACTGTGATGATGGGGGTTTGGACCCCATTGCCACAATGGTCATGGCCTGCTTGCATTAGTGGGGGCCACACACATATATGTGTGGCACATGTGATAGGGGGTCACATTGTATGTTCAAAGTCATGTTCAGTGTTGTAGGCATTTGACACAGTCTACACACGCTTGTCATGGTGTTGGGGGATGTCTTTTCTTGCATTCCCTAGGTTGTGGTGTGCTGGTTGTGTCATGCATTGTCCATCCTATGAGTGGGGGTGGTGTTGGTGGTAGGCATCCAGCCAGCCCCCATGGGTAGAGGTGGTAGTAGTGACAGGCATCCAGCCCCTGGGTAAGGGTGGTAGTAGTGGTAGGCATCTGGCACCCCCTGGCTAAGGGTGGTAGTAGTGGTAGGCATCCAGCCCCCTGGCTAAGGGTGGTAGTAGTGGTGGGCATCTGGCACCCCCTGGCTAAGGGTGGTAGTAGTGGTAGGCATCCAGCCCCCTGGCTAAGGGTGGTAGTAGTGGTGGGCATCTGGCACCCCCTGGCTAAGGGTGGTAGTAGTGGTGGGCATCCAGCCCCCTGGCTTAGGGTGGTAGTAGTGGTAGGCATCCAGCCCCCTGGTTAAGGATGGTAGTAGTGGTAGGCATCTGGCACCCCTGGCTAAGGGTCGTAGTAGTGGTAGGCATCCAGCCCCCTGGCTAAGGGTGGTAGTAGTGGTAGGCATCTGGCACCCCCTGGCTAAGGGTGGTAGTAGTGGTAGGCATCCAGCCCCCTGGCTAAGGGTGGTAGTAGTGGTAGGCATCCAGCCCCCTGGGTAAGGGTGGTAGTAGTGGTAGGCATCTGGCACCCCCATGGCTAAGGGTGGTAGTAGTGGTAGGCATCCAGCCCCCTGGGTAAGGGTGGTAGTGGTGGTGGGCATCTGGCACCCCCTGGCTAAGGGTGGTAGTAGTGGTAGGCATCCAGCCCCCTGGGTAAGGGTGGTAGTAGTGGTAGGCATCTGGCACCCCCTGGCTAAGGGTGGTAGTAGTGGTAGGCATCCAGCCCCCTGGCTTAGGGTGGTAGTAGTGGTAGGCATCCAGCCCCCCTGGCTTAGGGTGGTAGTAGTGGTAGGCATCTGGCACCCCCATGGCTAAGGGTGGTAGTAGTGGTAGGCATCCAGCCCCCTGGGTAAGGGTGGTAGTAGTGGTAGGCATCTGGCACCCCCTGGCTAAGGGGTGGTAGTAGTGGTAGGCACCCAGCCCCCTGGCTAAGGGTGGTAGTAGTGGTAGGCATCCAGCCCCCTGGCTAAGGGTGGTAGTAGTGGTAGGCATCCAGCCCCCTGGCTAAGGGTGGTAGTAGTGGTAGGCATCCAGCCCCCTGGGTAAGGGTGGTAGTAGTGGTAGGCATCTGGCACCCCCATGGCTAAGGGTGGTAGTAGTGGTAGGCATCCAGCCCCCTGGGTAAGGGTGGTAGTGGTGGTGGGCATCTGGCACCCCCTGGCTAAGGGTGGTAGTAGTGGTAGGCATCCAGCCCCTGGGTAGGGGTGGTAGTAGTGGTAGGCATCTGGCACCCCCTGGCTAAGGGTGGTAGTAGTGGTAGGCATCCAGCCCCCCTGGGTAAGGGTGGTAGTGGTGGTGGGCATCTGGCACCCCCTGGCTAAGGGTGGTAGTGGTGGTTGGCATCCGGCCCCCTGGGTAGGGGTGGTGGTGCGCATTCAGGCCCCTGTGTGCATATGTGGCATTGGTGATGGGCATCCCGCCCCTATGGTGCTGCTGTTGCTGGTGTAAGTAAATTCTGCATCCCTCTGTGTGTGTGTGATGTGTCGTGTACGTGTTGTATGTGTTTTGTGGTTGATGTCTGACTTACCTTCTGCGCCGTACGCGTCCGTGCCTGTTCCGGTAGTAAATGTAGAATATTGGTATGATCGGGACGAAGGGATTCATGGTTGGTTCGTGTCGTTCGTCTCTTCTCGTCGCTTCGCGTCGTCCTCGTCGCTGGCGTGTTCGCCTCGTAGCCGTGGATCGTGTTGTGGCGCGAATCGGAGCTTATGTGCGCCTCTCCCGGATGCTTTGACGTGCCGTGCGTAGCGACGGGTTCGGCGCGTACGGAAGCGCGTCGTACTTGTTCGGCCGGACGGGCTGCATTTTCCCTTCCGTGCGACTCGATTCTGCGTTTCCGGATTCGCCTCGGTCGGAGAACAGGACCTGGATTGGGTGAGTACGACTCGGCCGGATTCTGTGCTGTTGTGCGCATCGTACTTACTCGTTCGGTATACTGTACGGATCGGTCGGGAAACAGGCATTCGCATGGCTTTTTTCCCGACCGAATGGTATTGGGTGCGCCTCCGACCGAGATCGGAATCGGCCCCTAATTGTTGAACATATTTAATGCAGCAAGACATGGGACAGTTTTTCATGTGTTTAAATATTTCAAAATGCACCATTTTTAACCCCTTCATTAAAAATTGTCCTGGGGGGGGGGGGGAAGAACCCTCCAAAACATCCCTTTTGTCTATCAGGCCCATTCGCTTTGCTTGCTTGCGACATAACACTCATCCACAACTTTTACCTCCTACCATTTTCCAATGGCACCGGCCGCCACTGTATGATTCTCTCCCATGAGTCAAAGACCAATGTCAGTGCCTAAAAAAGACTGTCCCCAAATCATCAATGGTAGTGTATTCCATTGGTACTCTATAATTAGTGCCCCCGGTGTCTTATGTATAGTATATTTTTCCAGTGTGTTTCTAGTATTAAAGTGCTTCGCGTTTTCTTAACCTTAAGTAATAACTGGGCAGCAGTTTATTGATTGTTACTTGATGTTTATTGAGTGCTGAGCCTCTAACCACACACCACCTCCATGAGTAGGCTTTGGACTGCTCGATTTCGCTACCTGAGATTCAAGTTCCAAATCAGTGTAGTTGTTTTAAATGTACACTACTAGATTCCTTTTGGGTCTCTATACAGAAACATTTATCTATAATCTTTAATACACCTATCATTCTCTCCTTTTCTATGATTATGCTGGGCCCATGGGCTGCAGTTGTTCCTCTAACCCTTGATAATATAGATCTGGAACTATTAGATTTGCTCTCATCTATCGCAGTCAAAATTATACTCACAGAATAGAAATCCTTTCATCTTCTATCATATCTCACTTGGTGGGCATGGGTGTCATACCTTCGAGGAGCCCATACACTTATTGAAAGTAAACAGTCTACACCTCTAATCGCTAACATGTATGGCTATCTCTGGATAATTACATGGATTTGTCTGCTCGGGGTTAGGTAGCTCAGCATCCTTTAGGGTCCCTTTCTGATTTTATCATTATAAGTGAAGCAGATGCCCCATTGTACCCCGCTACTCCCCACTATCCTCTCCTCCTCCCCTTCTACTCTTTCCCTCCCCCTTTTTTGTTTTATCCCCCTTTGCTATATACCTTATTTATCAAGCAATACACACTCTACCACACATGATATTACTGTGTTATATGGTGGTCTTTGTTCTGACCCCTTTACTTTGGGATGATATTTATCATTTGGTGACTTTGAAATATTTGCTCTCTGTCAATATGTACATGGTCATTTTCATATAATAATTTTGTTCCATCATCATCCTAATACGAGTACTCTTTGTCATGTAACTCTTTTTAACTTTTTTCATGTATGCATCAATTTTGGTATTTATGTATCGCTGTTTACCTTGAGTGTATTTCTTTTTCTCCAAATACAGTAAAATATTTTAACACCAAATCAGTGTAGTTGGTGATCTGTTTTGGTTCCAATATTAGAGAGAAATTCCTAAACACCAGTGGTAAACAGATCTGGTTGATACAATTTGAACCTGGCAACTGCTGACAGCCAGGTACTTCTGAGAAAGAACCCACAACCACCACTGTGCAAAGCTTGCTCACAATATGGCAACAACTACTGCTATACAGCTAAATCCCATCACCATGTCAAGGGTGCCAACAAAATTTTAAGAATTATTACCATTGTGGCAGGATGACCAATATGCCACCATTGGTCACGATTGTGCAAGAGATGCCCACAAGACGGCACAAATATCACCCTACGGTCATGTCCATAATTGGGGGCATCCCTGTATCATGTATGTACAAAATATATAACAAGCATTTGCAATGCAATAGGTCTCGCATTTGCGAGAGTTTGAGCTGTTGGCATTGTAAATGACAATGCCTTTATTTACGTGTTGGTTTTTAAAACATAAATAAAAGGCATTGCCATTTACAATGCCAATAGCTTAAACTCTCGCAAATGCGAGACCTATTACATTGCAAATGCTCGTTTAGATTTGAGCATTGTTTTTGTGTCTTTGACTGCCATAATCACATTACATTGGATGGGCTCATCCTCCTCTCAAGTGTCAGGTGGTTGCTTTTGTTACTCCCAGCGCTGTCAGCCTTCTTGTTACGTGAGGAAGGCATAGCTGTTCATACTGCCTTGTAGTACTTTCCTCACTGCTTGATTTTTACCCATCATACCGTTTTCCAATGCCTGTGGACAGGGCCACCATCAGGGACCCAATATCATTGGGTGGAGATTGCATTGCACCCTGTATCAGATGTTTAGCGTTTAGAGAGCTTGTGATCTCAGCCCTCCAGCGGCCTGTTGGTTTTGGCTCTACCCAACACCCCAGTCAGGATGTTTATGCAATCCAAGGCCTCAGGGTGGGAACGGTTGTGATCCAGCAAGCATTTGTGGGGCCCCTCCACCCAAATGCCTCAAAGGATAGAAGCCAACGGGTACACGCTGCTCCAGAGCGTCTCCTCCACCCACAAAGGCACCACCAGCATCTGTCGGCCAAATGTCAAAAGGGGGTTAGTGTGGTGGGATAATCCGAGCCGGCCCCTGTCTGACCCAGGGTCTTCTCACACCGTATCTCCCAGGCTCCTCTCCCTTCAGGTATCAGCACATCCTCAGGCTCAAAGGCTCCTCGAAAACCGGCTATCAGGCATCTAGACTCTATCTCTGCTGCTCCCTTCGCTCTCCGCCAGGCCCTGCAGAATCGCCCACATGCAAGGCTCCTTCTGGAGGTAGCAACTGCCCCAAACAGTGCCGCCTGCCGTTCGCACATGGCAGATGCATGTGTCTCTGCAATTCACCACCCGCTTTCACCTGCACACCCCCAGTGACGGACTGCCGATTTGCATAGCTGCTAACTTACTAATTAATGCTACCATGTGAGGAGGGGTGGGGCTTCATGTCGAAAGCAACCTAAGAGGCGATGTGCCCTTCACCACGCCCCCCAAGATCCCTATCCACCTCTGCGCCTGTCCCAGAAAAATAAAAAAAAGTAAAACAGCGCCATGCGCGCGTTGTAGGCACGCCGTGAGCGTGCACATCAGCGTGGTCTGCGGCTCGTGCCCAGTGGCGGCGCCTGCGGACTTCGCCGCACTTGAATAAGTGCTGCGCGGCTCGTGCGGCCCAGGGACGGGGCCGCCAAAGCAAAAAAGCCATGCGCAGAGTCCCCACAAGAGCAGGTAAGTGGGGTGAGGCATGCTGTGCGTGTTTAGCGCCGCGCTTGAGCTCGCGTGCGCATAAAAAAAAAGAAAGGGATGTTGCCTGAGGCTTGCAAGGACGGAAGGGGGACAGGAGATGTGCACAGTGCGTGTTCACGGGCGCGTTCACATTTCCAGTCCGTCCTGCGCGTGCACAGCTCCTGTCTCCCTTCCGAAGCAAGTCAGCGACAATAAGTCTCGCTAGCGACAGCGCTTCGCGCTGCGTCGCTAGGTCGAGACCTAAAAAATGACTACCATTTTGTCAGGACCAGCATTATGCCAGGGACAAGTACCGTCATAGCATGGATTCCCACAATGGGCCAGAGTTGCCACCGTTATGACAATGCCAGTATATTACCTTGGGAGGCCATCCTTCTAAAGATTCCCATAGTTTACCAATAATTACCACCAGAATACCAGTGTTAGCATTTAGCTATTTGTGGGCATAAACCCAGCAGTTTACCAGTGGTGGATAATCGGCATTCTAGCATGGATACCAACACTTTGCTATGAATTACCACCATTGTGCCAGAACCAGAACTTTACCAGGGTGGGAATAAGGAATCCCCATATTGATGCCAAAAAGCTGTCAAGAATTTCACCATTTTATCAGGGGTGGCCAATGGGCAACATCCCATGGATGCCCACAAGTTACCAGGAACTACCACTATTATATGTGGGCCAGCATATTAGTAGGTCTGGACAATGTGACTTCATCCCATGGATGCCTATAGGTTGGGAAGAATTACTACGAGTATGCGAGGACCAGCATTTTATCATAGGGTAGGCGATGGGTAGATGGGTATCATCCAGTGGATACCCAAAAGCTGCTAAGAATTACCACGTGGTGCCAGGGCCTGCATTTTACCAGGTGGGTAGTGGACTTAACATTCACATACTCCTCTCTATCATACACACAGACACACACTTATAGATAGACAAGTAGTTATGCACACACAAATGCACACACGCATGGACAAACACATACTCTCGTACACACAGGCACAAACACACAGCGTCGCATCATGTCTTTAAAAAAAATCTACCCTTCTGCTTGTTGCTACCATCGTAATTCTTGTTGCGGCTGCGGGCTGGTCCAGGCTGATGCTTTTCTCCCCCAGACTGATGGTTCATGCTAGGGATCCCCTTGGGGAGTGAGCAAGCAGGAGCGCAAGGGAGGACAGGGAAGGAAGTAACTAGGAGTGTCGGCTGGAGAAGGGTTAAGGACGCTAGCAGAAGTGCCTTGGGAGCTAGTAAGGGAAAAAAATTGAGTTGTGTAGGGAATTCACTTTTTTTTTAGGTCGAGCATTCGAGACCTCTTGTATATACTTTAGTATATATACTTTAGTATATATACTTTAGTATATACTTATATGTGTATATACTTTGTGGGCTCTGGAGATCAGCCCTAGGACTTGTCTGCTTCCGCTTAGGGACTTTTTTTTCTGTTCAACTGCCTCTATTTAACTGTCTTGATAGAAAACGACCAGCAGAGGTCTGTAAAATACCAGAATTACTTTCTGCTGAGGGACTTTCTCTTTTTTATTTTTCTGGTAACTGCCTCTATTTAAATTTCTTGATAGAAAACGACCAGCAGAGGTCAGTAAAATACCAGAATCACTTCAGCATTCTCTGGATTTCAGTCTATAGAAATTTTCTTCCACGAGCACCCATAGACAATAATATTGTTTTCAAGATGTATTTTCAATGATATGACCACCGAAAGCCCTGCTTTTATATTAAAAACAGAGCTTTGGACTATACCATTTCCCGCTGAAAGGCAATATTTCTCTCCATGTGTTCCCATACCTGGCGTGTCACACAGTTTAGTGCTTACTTTCCCTTCATGTTAAAGAACAGTAGATATTTCAGCACCCAGGCTAATATGCTGCATAGCTAAATACATATAAGGTCCCAAAGGCGAGACCGATTGCGTTGCAAATGCTTGTTTTTACTACTCGCCACAAAGTCTATCAAGGGGAACACTTTATTTTCTTTTATCCATCCTGTATGAACGTTTCTTCCACCTGCATAAAATTCAGCTAGTGGGATTTCCATCGAGGATGTGTGAGTAGCTGTTTTCAGAAAACACCCACAATAGATTTGCCGCAAGGCACTGCTAGGCACCTCCACCTACAAGCCTTAAGATAAACTAATTCTGGCCTGATTCACAAAGGCAAACCTACATGTTTGTGTTAAGTTTAAGCTTTTTCAGTGTTCACAAAACTACATTTTAATAGAAAGTTTACGAGTATTTTGACTTCATGCTTCTAAACAGTTTACTACCTTATTTTTATAGATTCAATTAAAACGTTCCTCTTAAAAATGACATATTTTATTCCAAATTAAATTATGTAAGATAAAATTAAATGTCCTGATTTTGTGAGTTACAAGTCTTAAATGCCCTTTACGGCTCTAAATACTTGGGGGTCGATTCCGATCTCGGCCGGAAGCGCACCTAATAGGCCTGGGCGGAAAACTACGCTACGCTCGCGTAGTTTGCGAAGTTTGCGCTACTTCGCACTACGCGAATTGCACGTAGCACAGTGCAAACACGCGTAGCGTAGCGTAGTGCAGCGGTCATTTTTTGCTTGCTCGCGGTCCTCAACGTCAAGTTGGCGACCGCGAGCAAGCAAAATGACATCCCGGCGAGACTTTTTCCTCGTTCGCGATCAGCAACATCAAGTTGCCGATCGCGAGCGTGGAAAATAAACCTCCCGGCGAGATTCTCAACGCTGGGAGGTCAGGTTTCTCATTGCGAGTGGTCGCGTATGCTCGCGACCGCTCGCGATGAGAAACTACCAGTCCGCGTTGAGAAGCTGCCGCTCGGTAAAAATCTACTCGAGCGGCAGTAAAAGACAGCTCGCACTGTGCAAGATGCCGTTTTCAATGATTGCACAGTGCGGACAAGCATCCGGCACTGTGCAATCATTGCGAACACGCACTACGCAGTTCGCGTAGTGCTACGCGTAGCTCGCGTAGTGCGAACTGCACTTTGCGTAGCTTCGCGAAGCGTTACTTCGCGAACTACGCCCAGTGTTAGCACCGAACAGTATTCGTCCGGAAAAAAAACCAGCCGATTGCGTGTTTCCCGACCGATTCGAACACTCGTCCGGACGAACAAGTACGATGCGTATAACAACCCAGTTTCCGAGCGAGCCGTACTTACCCAATCCAGCTCCTGTTCCCCGCCCGAGCCGGATCTGTAAACGCCGAATCGAGTCGTACGGAAGCAAATACACAGCACCTTCCGGCCGGACGAGTACGATGCGCACTCCGTACGCGCCGAACCCGTCGCTATGTCCGGGACGTTTGAGCATCCGGGCGAGCCGTACATAAGCTCCGTTTAGCGCCACAAGACGATCCACGGCTACGAGATGAACAAGCCTGCTACGAGTACGACTCGAAGACACGAGAAACCTGAACGAGACGATCCAAGCATGAATCCCATTGCGCAGGTCCTACCTATACTCTACATCTATTACCGGGACCGGCACGGACGCGTACGGCGCAGACGGTAAGTCAAACACCAACAATACAAACAAACGACACGTACCCGAAATATGTCACACACATATAGGGATGCACAAATGACGTACAATAGCAACAGCAGAACCATAGGGGTGGGATGGCCATCACCAATGTCATACACACCCATAGGGAGATGGATGCCTACCACCAACACCACCCTACCACCACCCCTACTCAGGGGGGGCTGGATGCCTACCACTACCACCACCCCTACTCAGGGGGCTGGATGCCTGCCACTACCACCACCCCTACTCAGGGGGGCTGGATGCCTGCCACTACTACCATCCCACCCTTAGGGGATGGATGCCTACCACTACCACCACCCCTACTCAGGGGGCCTGGATGCCTACCACTACCACCACCCCTACTCAGGGGGGCTGGATGCCTGCCACTACCACCACCCCTACTCAGGGGGCCTGGATGCCTACCACTACCACCACCCCTACTCATAGGGGGCTGGATGCCCATCACTACTACCATCCCCACTCATAGGGGCTGGATGCCCATCACTACTACCATCCCCACTCATAGGGGGCTGGATGCCCATCACTACTACCATCTCACTCATAGGGGGCTGGATGCCTGTCACTACTACCATCCCCACCCTTAGGGGGATGGATGCCTACCACTACCACCACCCCTTCTCAGGGGGGCCTGGATGCCTACCACTACCACCACCCCTACTCAGGGGGGGCTGGATGCCTGCCACTACCACCACCACCCCTACTCAGGGGGGGCTGGATGCCTGCCACTACCACCCCCCCACTCAGGGGGGGCTGGATGCCTGTCACTACTACCATCCCCACCCTTAGGGGGATGGATGCCTGCCACTACCACCACCCCACTCAGGGGGGGCTGGATGCCTGTCACTACTACCATCCCCACCCTTAGGGGGATGGATGCCTACCACTACCGCCACCCCTACTCAGGGGGGCCTGGATGCCTACAACTACCACCACCCCTACTCAGGGGGGGCTGGATGCCTGCCACTACCACCACCCCTACTCAGGGGGACCTGGATGCCAACCACTACCACCACCCCTACTCAGGGGGGCCTGGATGCCTACCACTACCACCACCCCTACTCAGGGGGGGCTGGATGCCTGCCACTACCACCACCCCTACTCAGGGGGGCCTGGATGCCTACCACTACCACTACCACCACCCCTACTCATAGGGGGCTGGATGCCCATCACTACTACCATCCCCACTCATAGGGGGCTGGATGCCCATCACTGCTACCATCCCCACTCATAGGGGGCTGGATGCCCAGCACTACTACCATCCCCCCTTAGGGGGATTGATGCCTGCCACTACCACCACCCCACTCAGGGGGGGGCTGGATGCCTGTCACTACTACCATCCCCACCCTTAGGGGGATGGATGCCTACCTCTGCCACCACCCCTACTCAGGGGGGCCTGGATGCCTACCACTACCACCACCCCTACTCAGGGGGGCTGGATGCCTGCCACTACCACCACCCCTACTCAGGGGGGCCTGGATGCCTACCACTACCACCACCCCTACTCATAGGGGGCTGGATGCCCATCACTACTACCATCCCCACTCATAGGGGGCTGGATGCCCATCACTACTACCATCCCCACTCATAGGGGGCTGGATGCCCATCACTACTACCATCCCCACTCATAGGGGGCTGGATGCCTGTCACTACCACCACCCCACTCAGGGGGGGCTGGATGCCTGTCACTACTACCATCCCCACCCTTAGGGGATGGATGCCTACCACTACCACCACCCCTACTCAGGGGGGGCTGGATGCCTGCCACTACCTCCACCCCTACTCATAGGACGGGTAATGCATGACACAACCAGCATACTCCCACATAAGGAATGTCTGAAAATTACATTCCCCCCAACACCATGACAAGCATGTGTAGTCTGTGACAAATGCCTACAACACTGAACATGACATTGAACATACAATGTGACCCCTTAGCACATGTGTCACACATAAATGTGTGTGGCCTCCACAATGCAAGCCGACCATGGCCACTGTGGCAATGTGGTTGAACACCCCATCACCACAGCGACCAAAAGGTAAGTGTGGGGTCCATAGCTGATGCACATTTTGAACAGTGTGGCAATGGGGCCCAAAGCCCCATCACCACAGCGACCAAAAGGTAAGTGTGGGGTCCATAGCTGATGCACCTTTTGAACAGTGTGGCAATGGGGCCCAAAGCCCCATCACCACAGTGACCAAAAGGGAAGTGTGGGGTCCATAGCTGATGCACCTTTTGAACAGTGTGGCAATGGGGCCCAAAGCCCCATCACCACAGTGACCAAAAGGGAAGTGTGGGGTCCATAGCTGGTGCACCTTTTGAACAGTGTGGCAATGGGGCCCAAAGCCCCATCACCACAGTGACAAAAAGGTAGGTGTGGGGTCCATAGCTGGTGCACCTTTTGAACAGTGTGGCAATGGGGCCCAAAGCCCCATCACACCAGTGACCAAAAGGGAAGTGTGGGGTCCATAGCTGGTGCACCTTTTGAACAGTGTGGCAATGGGGCCCAAAGCCCCATCACCACAGTGACCAAAAGAGAAGTGTGGGGTCCATAGCTGGTGCACCTTTTGAACAGTGTGGCAATGGGGCCCAAAGCCCCATCACCACAGTGACCAAAAGGGAAGTGTGGGGCCCATAGCTGATGCACCTTTTGAACAGTGTGGCAATGGGGCCCAAAGCCCCATCACCACAGTGACCAAAAGGGAAGTGTGGGGCCCATAGCTGATGCACCTTTTGAACAGTGTGGCAATGGGGCCCAAAGCCCCATCACCACAGTGACCAAAAGGTAGGTGTGGGGTCCATAGCTGATGCACCTTTTGAACAGTGTGGCAATGGGGCCCAAAGCCCCATCACCACAGTGACCAAAAGGGAAGTGTGGGGTCCATAGCTGATGCCCTTTTGAACAGTGTGGCAATGGGGCCCAAAGCCCCATCACCACAGTGACCAAAAGGTAGGTGTGGGGTCCATAGCTGATGCACCTTTTGAACAGTGTGGCAATGGGGCCCAAAGCCCCATCACCACAGTGACCAAAAGGAAAGTGTAGTCAGGGTAAAAGCTGCCAAAGCCAAACTGCATGGATGATTCCTGGTCACACAACAACAAACACATCAGTGGCATAGTAGTGCTTGTGTCCCATAGCAACATAGATTGGGTGAGGCAAACAGTGCAGTGCAAATAAAACATACCTTTGGCCATGTGCATACAAACATCACCCATGGGGGCTCACATTGTCAAAATTCACAAATAACACAATGACAGAAGTGACCATCATAATGCAGACCCACATATCTGCACCAATGGACACACAAATGTAGATATCCTGTGGAGACTGTAGATGTCAGGTGAACAAATACCATACCATGGCAGCAATGGGACATACAAACCATGATTATTGTGCTGACTGATGACCTAGGAGTCCCAGGGACAGCAGGGGAAAGCCAACAAACAACATACAGCCAATGGCACACTCAAGCTATGCCAATGCAGTGGTGCAAATGCACAAACACAAACAGGCAGACTCACAGTGCATATCAAACACAACAGGTGATGGGGGTGTGTGCCAGTTTCCCCAGGCAACCACACAACACATGAGGAGGCCTGAATTCCAATTACACAGATGTGTATACAGTGCCATACCAAAGTAACTCATGGATCGGATTCCCCTATGTGGGCAAAGAGGCATTGTTAGATGAGAGGGAGCCCAAATTACACATGTCACACAAGCTAGTAGGAACAGCAACTAACACAGCAAGAGACAGACCCACCACAGCACTACCCCCAGGGACCCCACATTGTGGTGACACTAGCCTGCATGATAATCCCACTATGATGACAAAGGTAGATATCATTCACACTGTGAACCACAGCCATGTGTCCTGAGCAACAAACTACCATCACACCTACACAAGCACAAATCAAACAGCACGGCCTGCCAGCCATGGCCAATATGGAGGTAGGGGTCTAGCCGTGCAACAACTCACATTTGCACACACTCAACACCACACACCTTGATCTCCACCAATGTGCAGCAGTGAAGCTCACATGGACTGGTGACATTGCACATGCACCCATGACAATCCCAGGGGTGGTGGTGGGAACTAAGGTGCAGAAACCCATCACACATGGCCAGTCAACAAGACTCGTGAATGTCTGACACACTGCACACTACGCGGTACATGGGCATGACGTGAAATCCACCACAATCAATGGGATCCTGGCCATAGTCAATCATAACACAAAACAACCTCAGGTCTATGTTAGCACACAAGAAACTCACATCAGACAGTGTACATAAAAGGTAGAAGGACTGGAGTTACTCACAATCTCCCCTATAAAGGAGGGGGAAGAAATCCCTTTAAGGACGAAAACCCTCACCCACCATAGGTGGCATGCTTCATCATATGGGTTTCTCCTCCCAGTAGGAAACCTAGTCCTACTGAGGGCTACAACTCCCTCATTGTGAGGTAGGAGCTCAGGGATGTTTTGATAAGATGTTCAAGTACTATCTAGGATGCTAAAATCCCATATGTAAATAATGAATGTGATGAGAGTGCAGCGCAATAAAACGTAATAGTGAAAGTGTACCGTGGTGAGGTAAAACTACCTAATGATTGCACAAAAAAACCTTTATTAACTTGCTATCACTGGTAGGATTAAAAAAATACAGAGAGTAGTATTAATTTGAAACTACTCAATGAATATAGGTCGACATGTTTCAGCCTTCAAATGATCAATAGTGTATCCAGGCTTTCTTCAGGACCAAGATAAACAAATATTACGGCTGCTAAAACAAAATTACAAAAATAGTGAAACAGATAATACAACACCAGTAATCCTATATGTTGATGTCAGTTATCACTGGGAATATCTGAAAAGATGAAAAACAAAACAATATATATACAACAAGTCAAACGCCAATCCTTCATATTTTATGTTGTGCATATAGTACTATAAGGTGAAACTTTAAACCTTAAATAGCAACTTCTCCTTCATTTATTTTGGAGAAAATACACTTACCCATATGATTAGGATAAGTAGCCTCACCTCTACCTGGCAACAGCTCAGGGGAAGGGGCCCCGCTCTGTGAAAAACAGAATCACATGTCACACTTCTCATCTCTACATGTGGACAGTGATCTCAATTTTACTGAGCGTATGCAGACCAATAAACCATACAGGACAACAAGTGTAGGGAAGTTCTAGACCTTAAAAACATATCTACAGCTATTAGTGTGGCTAATAGCTCTCAAATAAAATGCAAGTCATAACGAACCATAGAAGTTAATCATGTCTGTACAAATAGCCCTATTTATAATAAATGCCAATGTCAGACATGAAACCGCTGTTTTACCACATATCAACTGTATCTTAGATCATGGGTTAAGATAATAAAATAATACGGCCATCCTGCTTAACTGGAAGCCATAAGTACATGGCCATAGGGGGCTTCAACAAGTCAGTAACATATCAAGAAACTCAAATGAGACACCAAAGTGAATCCATATCGCTTTCATAGACACCCGTCCCCATGTGACGGTGTCGAATTAACAAAAGCAAACAGTTTCAGTTATAGATTGTTATTTTTAAGTAGTGGCTAGAAACTGGGTGTATCGAAGCAAACACGTATATCAAAAAAGCCGTTTTCAAACACCCACAACAATTCCCACTGTCTAAACCAGCATGGATAACTTGCAATCCTCACTCACCTCTCCGTCGGTACCCCATCGCGGTACAGAAGCTGCGACCGGAGGTACCGACCGAAGGGAAAGGCCACCCTTAAATAATGATAGCGTCAGATTAGCAGCATTGCTCAGTATTGGAGGACCCAAAGGTGTCCAAACAACATGCATGGGCACCATCATGAAAAAACTGCCCTGCGCATGTGTAGAAACCAGAAGACTATGCCAACTCAAAAATGTACGTCATTAACGTTCTGCGCATGAGCGCAGGGATGTTACTTCCATTCACGAGTGTTATTTGAATGGAACAACTTTATCAAGTCACACGCTGATGTTATGATATTATAACACCAGAGTAATAGTAATAAAGTGTGAATTAATCACAGGCACTCTCACTATACGACGTACCGACATACCTTGATATAATAACGGTATATTGCCCAAAGATTACTAATACGTAAAAGTACCAAAAATTGAAACAATCCACACGCAATCATTTTGACATCCAGAGGTCAAATCTAAAAAATCACTATTTTGCCATCCAAAGTTCAAATCTTAAAGATCACCATGTATTGACCTATATAGCAAAAAGAGGGGACAATGAGTGTAAAAGAACACAAGGCAGATCAAGTTCTACACAAGTGTTTTGGCAGAAACAAAAAGACTGTTATCTCAAAAGAATTAATTACAAAACATGATCAAGCCTAAATCGTAACATAGACCACACCAGTATCTCCAGATATGTGCTACGTGATCATGAAGTGTTGTTATAGAGCCAACCAGGGAATATCATCATTTAATCCTATGGAGTCACTCTTTATTCTAAACACCCAGCGTTGTTCTCGTCTAAAAAGGAATTTAAATATGTCAGTTATGTGTGCCGGAATCCATGGTTGTTCTAAAACAACCCAACGGAGATCATCGGCAGTGTGATTCATATCAAGAAAGTGATTTGTCAACTTAGTTGACCTCTTCTTGCACCGAATGGTACTCTTGTGTTCCAATATCCTTGTCCTAATTCTACGAGTAGTCATGCCCACGTAGCGAAGACCACATGGGCACCAAATCAGGTAGATCAATCTTTCACTGTTACAATTAGTGTGTTTCAATAGTGACCAAGGTCTGTCTGTGCCAATATCAATTTCGGTCGTTTTCTCAGTTTGTGGGCAAACGGCACATGTGCCGCAAGGAAAATGACCCTTAACAGGGGGTAAACCCCACAGGGCTTCTTGTCCATCCGTCTTTTTCTGTCTCGGACGGGTATGCACTATTTGATCTTTGATGTTGGCACTCCTCTTAAACGCAAACATGGGAACTGGCAATATTTCTTTTCCAATATTCAATATTTTCCAATGATTAATGATACTTTTCTTAATCTGGTTAGAATAGCCACAAAACGTATTGACAAATGTCAACCTTGAATTTACTTCTTTTGGTTGATGGATTTCAATCAAAGCCTCTCTGTTATTATTAGCTGCGCTTTTCCTTGATTTTCGTATTGTGGTCACCGGATACTTCTTCTCTTTCAGATAGTTTGTAAGAGTACTGGCATGCTCTTTATATTTCTCAATAGAGGAACAGTTTCTCCTAATCCTGAGAAACTGCCCGAAGGGCAAATTCTCCCGGAGAGCTTTAGGATGATAACTTTGATATGGAAGCAATGAATTGCACGCCATTGGCTTTTTATATAGTTCAGTGCCTAAACCACCACTTTCAGGAAAGATCCGTACATCAAGGAAGGCTAAACTATCCGTGGAAGATTCAAAAGTGAATCGTAAGAAGTCATTTCTCTCATTAAGCCATTTATGGAAAGAGTTAATGGTTTCAGGAGTGCCTCTCCATATAACAAAAATGTCATCAATGTAACGTTTCCAAACACGAATGTGTCTGTTGAAAGGATTGTGTTCTTGTAAAACTACAGTCTGTTCAAATTGATGGACATAGAGATTCGCCAAACTTGGGGCGAAAACACTGCCCATAGAAGTACCCGATGTTTGCAAATACAGATCATCCTCGAACTTAAAGAAATTTTCTTTCATGGCTATACGGGCACATGACATAATAAATTCAGTCGGTGTAATGCTGTCAACAGGGTGAGATTCAAGCAAAAGCTGTATGGTGGTTAGAGTCTCATCTTGAGGTATGCATGTGTACAAAGACTCAACGTCAAATGAGACAAGATAATCTTGGTCTATATCAAACGTTGTCTCAGCCAAAATGCGTAACAAGTCCTTTGTGTCTTGTAAGAAGGTAGGCATCTTAAGTACCAAAGGCCGTAGAAAGTAATCAACAAAAGTAGACAAGGGCTCGAGTATTGATCCTATGCCCGAAATGATGGGCCTCCCTGGCGGTGGTCGCTTCTCCTTATGTATTTTGGGCAATACATAGAAATACGGAATTATGGGAAAATATGTCTCCAGATAGGATGCCTCATGATCTGTAATCCAGCCGTTTACTTTGGCCTCGTCTACCATCTTCTTAATCTCACCAGAGAGACGTTTTGTGGGATCCATCTTAAGCAATCTATACGATCTCCTGTCCTCAAGTTGGCGTAGGCACTCTGCTCTGTACGACGAGGTGTCCATAATAACTATGGCTCCCCCTTGTCGGCGGGTTTCACCACAATAGAATCATCCTGAGAAAGTTGTTGCAATGCTGATCTCTCAGAATTAGAAAGGTTCTGGTAATGTCGAGTGTTCAGTTCGAACAAACTATTCACATCATGTAAAACCGCTTCTTCAAAGGTAACAACTTGTGCAGGAACTAAATGTACAGGAGGATTAAAAGTGGAACGGGGTCTCAGGCCTGTATTCTTCGTTTCCTCTCCAGAATCACTCATGGGTTGATGTTTAAAAAAAGCATTGAGGCGGATTTTGCGAAAGAAGCCAGCCAACTCTTGTCTAATTTGAAAGGCATCTCCTTTATAAGTTGGCACAAAACCAAGACCCTTCTTTAGGACCGATGTTTCACTTTCTGTGAGTGTTCGTGTACTCAGATTGACAATCAGGTCGGCTCGTGGCTGCTCCCCGGTTGTACTGGGGGCTTGGTCATGCTGCGTGTTGTCGTAGACGCCAGCGGAGTATTCCAACGCACTGTTGTTTGTAAATTTTTTCTTCGGCCCCGTGTTCGTCCTGGACCTTGCCCTAAAAAAGGCTGGTTGGGGACCATGTTATTGTAAGGCTGAAACGGAAGCATCTGCGGTTGAAACGGAGGTTGCGGGTATCCAAAGGGTACCGGGGGCCACCATTGCATCAGTCCCTGGCCAAATTGGCCACCTCTCCTTTGTCCTCTTCCTCTTCCTTTTCTGTTAGGTCCTTGCCAACCTCTTCTGTCATTTAGTGAAGAATCAGAATCGGTGGAACCTTCCTCGCTTGCAGAAGTAGAGTAGTCTGAACCATACCTTTTACCTCTTTGATTGAACTGGGGAGGTACATAAGTATCACTGGTGTACGGATACACTCTTTCAAAAGAGAATTTATCAAGATCTTTTCTGAATTTGGTGATTTTTGTGGCAAGAACTGAGTCTTTAAACTCTTTATTACTTTTGTTGGTTTCATCAGCCTGTTTTTTATATACTGAAGTAACCAACACTGACTTAATCTGAGCTTCCAACGTCTGTATTTCCACCAAAATGGTGTCAGCAATTCGTTTAGCTGTGGTGATAATCAGAATTAACCAGTCCCTAGTACAGCGCCAAGCTATGAGGGACCAGTCTTTTAAGAATGTTTTATCTTCTAAAAACAGACGTGGTGTGTTCGTTACAATCAAGCCAGTCGGTGCACAATTTGCCCTCAAATACTCAGTCATTATTGCACCGTGTATATATGTGCGAGAGTGGGATCGTTTCAGTACGAGTAATTTTACCCAATCGTCTCCAGATGTAGAAATCAAACTGGGGACGTTCTCAAGAATACTTGGTGTCGTGAGAATATCACGGGCCATATCTTCGTCAAAAGCCAAGCCCAACATTTCTGCCATTGTAATATGTCAAATGGTGACTAAGACCTAAAGCCCTACACTTGGTCACAAAACAGTAAGAAGCTGCAACACACCCAGAACCAGTAATGATCCACTAACTAGTTAGACCACACATGAACACGGACCCGCGGCCGCGGCCGCACTTGATACTAGAACACAAACAAGATGGGGGAGGGTCCAAGGGAATTAGTTTAAAGACCAGTGAGGAGAATATCCCCTAATCATAATTAATCATAACACAAAACAACCTCAGGTCTATGTTAGCACACAAGAAACTCACATCAGACAGTGTACATAAAAGGTAGAAGGACTGGAGTTACTCACAATCTCCCCTATAAAGGAGGGGGAAGAAATCCCTTTAAGGACAAAAACCCTCACCCACCATAGGTGGCATGCTTCATCATATGGGTTTCTCCTCCCAGTAGGAAACCTAGTCCTACTGAGGGCTACAACTCCCTCATTGTGAGGTAGGAGCTCAGGGATGTTTTGATAAGATGTTCAAGTACTATCTAGGATGCTAAAATCCCATATGTAAATAATGAATGTGATGAGAGTGCAGCGCAATAAAACGTAATAGTGAAAGTGTACCGTGGTGAGGTAAAACTACCTAATGATTGCACAAAAAAACCTTTATTAACTTGCTATCACTGGTAGGATTAAAAAATACAGAGAGTAGTGTTAATTTGAAACTACTCAATGAATATAGGTCGACATGTTTCAGCCTTCAAATGATCAATAGTGTATCCAGGCTTTCTTCAGGACCAAGATAAACAAATATTACGGCTGCTAAAACAAAATTACAAAAATAGTGAAACAGATAATACAACACCAGTAATCCAATATGTTGATGTCAGGTATCACTGGGAATATCTGAAAAGATGAAAAACAAAACAATATATATACAACAAGTCAAACGCCAATCCTTCATATTTTATGTTGTGCATATAGTACTATAAGGTGAAACTTTAAACCTTAAATAGCAACTTCTCCTTCATTTATTTTGGAGAAAATACACTTACCCATATGATTAGGATAAGTAGCCTCACCTCTACCTGGCAACAGCTCAGGGGAAGGGGGCCCCGCTCTGTGAAAAACAGAATCACATGTCACACTTCTCATCTCTACATGTGGACAGTGATCTCAATTTTACTGAGCGTATGCAGACCAAAAACCATACAGGACAACAAGTGTAGGGAAGTTCTAGACCTTAAAAACATATCTACAGCTATTAGTGTGGCTAATAGCTCTCAAATAGAATGCAAGTCATAACGAACCATAGAAGTTAATCATGTCTGTACAAATAGCCCTATTTATAATAAATGCCAATGTCAGACATGAAACCGCTGTTTTACCACATATCAACTGTATCTTAGATCATGGGTTAAGATAATAAAATAATACGGCCATCCTGCTTAACTGGAAGCCATAAGTACATGGCCATAGGGGGCTTCAACAAGTTAGTAACATATCAAGAAACTCAAATGAGACACCAAAGTGAATCCATATCGCTTTCATAGACACCCGTCCCCATGTGACGGTGTCGAATTAACAAAAGCAAACAGTTTCAGTTATAGATTGTTATTTTTAAGTAGTGGCTAGAAACTGGGGGTATCGAAGCAAACACGTATATCAAAAAAGCCGTTTTCAAACACCCACAACAATTCCCACTGTCTAAACCAGCATGGATAACTTGCAATCCTCACTCACCTCTCCGTCGGTACCCCGTCGCAGTACAGAAGCTGCGACCGGCGGTACCGACCGAAGGGAAAGGCCGCCCTTAAATAATGATAGCGTCAGATTAGCAGCATTGCTCAGTATTGGAGGACCCAAAGGTGTCCAAACAACATGCCTGGGCACCATCATGAAAAAACTGCCCTGCGCAGAAGAGGTTGGCAAGGACCTAACAGAAAAGGAAGAGGAAGAGGACAAAGGAGAGGTGGCCAATTTGGCCAGGGACTGATGAAATGGTGGCCCCCGGTACCCTTTGGATACCCGCAACCTCCGTTTCAACCGCAGATGCTTCCGTTTCAGCCTTACAATAACATGGTCCCCAACCAGCCTTTTTAGGGCAAGGTCCAGGACGAACACGGGGCCAAAGAAAAATTTACAAACAACAGTGCGTTGGAATACTCCGCTGGCGTCTACGACAACACGCAGCATGACCAAGCCCCCAGTACAACCGGGGAGCAGCCACGAGCCGACCTGATTGTCAATCTGAGTACACGAACACTCACAGAAAGTGAAACATCGGTCCTAAAGAAGGGTCTTGGTTTTGTGCCAACTTATAAAGGAGATGCCTTTCAAATTAGACAAGAGTTGGCTGGCTTCTTTCGCAAAATCCGCCTCAATGCTTTTTTAAACATCAACCCATGAGTGATTCTGGAGAGGAAACGAAGAATACAGGCCTGAGACCCCGTTCCACTTTTAATCCTCCTGTACATTTAGTTCCTGCACAAGTTGTTACCTTTGAAGAAGCGGTTTTACATGATGTGAATAGTTTGTTCGAACTGAACACTCGACATTACCAGAACCTTTCTAATTCTGAGAGATCAGCATTGCAACAACTTTCTCAGGATGATTCTATTGTGGTGAAACCCGCCGACAAGGGGGAGCCATAGTTATTATGGACACCTCGTCGTACAGAGCAGAGTGCCTACGCCAACTTGAGGACAGGAGATCGTATAGATTGCTTAAGATGGATCCCACAAAACGTCTCTCTGGTGAGATTAAGAAGATGGTAGACGAGGCCAAAGTAAACGGCTGGATTACAGATCATGAGGCATCCTATCTGGAGACATCTTTTCCCATAATTCCGTATTTCTATGTATTGCCCAAAATACATAAGGAGAAGCGACCACCGCCAGGGAGGCCCATCATTTCGGGCATAGGATCAATACTCGAGCCCTTGTCTACTTTTGTTGATTACTTTCTACGGCCTTTGGTACTTAAGATGCCTACCTTCTTACAAGACACAAAGGACTTGTTACGCATTTTGGCTGAGACAACGTTTGATATAGACCAAGATTATCTTGTCTCATTTGACGTTGAGTCTTTGTACACATGCATACCTCAAGATGAGACTCTAACCACCATACAGCTTTTGCTTGAATCTCACCCTGTTGACAGCATTACACCGACTGAATTTATTATGTCATGTGCCCGTATAGCCATGAAAGAAAATTTCTTTAAGTTCGAGGATGATCTGTATTTGCAAACATCGGGTACTTCTATGGGCAGTGTTTTCGCTCCAAGTTTGGCGAATCTCTATGTCCATCAATTTGAACAGACTGTGGTTTTACAAGAACACAATCCTTTCAACAGACACATTCGTGTTTGGAAACGTTACATTGATGACGTTTTTGTTATATGGAGAGGCACTCCTGAAACCATTATCTCTTTCCATAAATGGCTTAATGAGAGAAATGACTTCTTACGATTCACTTTTGAATCTTCCAAGGATAGTTTAGCCTTCCTTGATGTACGGATCTTTCCTGAAAGTGGTGGTTTAGGCACTGAACTATATAAAAAGCCAATGGCGTGCAATTCATTGCTTCCATATCAAAGTTATCATCCTAAAGCTCTCCGGGAGAATTTGCCCTTCGGGCAGTTTCTCAGGATTAGGAGAAACTGTTCCTCTATTGAGAAATATAAAGAGCATGCCAGTACTCTTACAAACTATCTGAAAGAGAAGAAGTATCCGGTGACCACAATACGAAAATCAAGGAAAAGCGCAGCTAATAATAACAGAGAGGCTTTGATTGAAATCCATCAACCAAAAGAAGTAAATTCAAGGTTGACATTTGTCAATACGTTTTGTGGCTATTCTAACCAGATTAAGAAAAGTATCATTAATCATTGGAAAATATTGAATATTGGAAAAGAAATATTGCCAGTTCCCATGTTTGCGTTTAAGAGGAGTGCCAACATCAAAGATCAAATAGTGCATACCCGTCCGAGACAGAAAAAGACGGATGGACAAAAAGCCCTGTGGGGTTTACCCCCTGTTAAGGGTCATTTTCCTTGCGGCACATGTGCCGTTTGCCCACAAACTGAGAAAACTACCGAAATTGATATTGGCACAGACAGACCTTGGTCACTATTGAAACACACTAATTGTAACAGTGAAAGATTGATCTACCTGATTTGGTGCCCATGTGGTCTTCGCTACGTGGGCATGACTACTCGTAGAATTACGACAAGGATATTGGAACACAAGAGTACCATTCGGTGCAAGAAGAGGTCAACTAAGTTGACAAATCACTTTCTTGATATGAATCACACTGCCGATGATCTCCGTTGGGTTGTTTTAGAACAACCATGGATTCCGGCACACATAACTGACATATCTAAATTCCTTTTTAGACGAGAACAACGCTGGGTGTTTAGAATAAAGAGTGACTCCATAGGATTAAATGATGATATTCCCTGGTTGGCTCTATAACAACACTTCATGATCACGTAGCACATATCTGGAGATACTGGTGTGGTCTATGTTACGATTTAGGCTTGATCATGTTTTGTAATAACTTTTGAGATAACAGTCTTTTTGTTTCTGCCAAACACTTGTGTAGAACTTGATCTGCCTTGTGTTCTTTTACACTCATTGTCCCCCTTTTTTGCTATATAGGTCAATACATGGTGATCTTTAAGATTTGAACTTTGGATGGCAAAATGGTGATTTTTTAGATTTGACCTCTGGATGTCAAAATGATTGCGTGTGGATTGTTTCAATTTTTGGTACTTTTACGTATTAGTAATCTTTGGGCAATATACCGTTATTATATCAAGGTACGTCGTATAGTGAGAGTGCCTGTGATTAATTCACACTTTATTACTATTACTCTGGTGTTATAATATCATAACATCAGCGTGTGACTTGATAAAGTTGTTCCATTCAAATAACACTCGTGAATGGAAGTAACATCCCTGTGCTCATGCGCAGAACGTTAATGACGTACATTTTTGAGTTGGCATAGTCTTCTGGTTTCTACACATGCGCAGGGCAGTTTTTTCATGATGGTGCCCAGGCATGTTGTTTGGACACCTTTGGGTCCTCCAATACTGAGCAATGCTGCTAATCTGACGCTATCATTATTTAAGGGCGGCCTTTCCCTTCGGTCGGTACCTCCGGTCGCAGCTTCTGTACCGCGACGGGGTACCGACGGAGAGGTGAGTGAGGATTGCAAGTTATCCATGCTGGTTTAGACAGTGGGAATTGTTGTGGGTGTTTGAAAACGGCTTTTTTGATATACGTGTTTGCTTCGATACCCCCAGTTTCTAGCCACTACTTAAAAATAACAATCTATAACTGAAACTGTTTGCTTTTGTTAATTCGACACCGTCACATGGGGACGGGTGTCTATGAAAGCGATATGGATTCACTTTGGTGTCTCATTTGAGTTTCTTGATATGTTACTGACTTGTTGAAGCCCCCTATGGCCATGTACTTATGGCTTCCAGTTAAGCAGGATGGCCGTATTATTTTATTATCTTAACCCATGATCTAAGATACAGTTGATATGTGGTAAAACAGCGGTTTCATGTCTGACATTGGCATTTATTATAAATAGGGCTATTTGTACAGACATGATTAACTTCTATGGTTCGTTATGACTTGCATTTTATTTGAGAGCTATTAGCCACACTAATAGCTGTAGATATGTTTTTAAGGTCTAGAACTTCCCTACACTTGTTGTCCTGTATGGTTTTTTGGTCTGCATACGCTCAGTAAAATTGAGATCACTGTCCACATGTAGAGATGAGAAGTGTGACATGTGATTCTGTTTTTCACAGAGCGGGGCCCCCTTCCCCTGAGCTGTTGCCAGGTAGAGGTGAGGCTACTTATCCTAATCATATGGGTAAGTGTATTTTCTCCAAAATAAATGAAGGAGAAGTTGCTATTTAAGGTTTAAAGTTTCACCTTATAGTACTATATGCACAACATAAAATATGAAGGATTGGCGTTTGACTTGTTGTATATATATTGTTTTGTTTTTCATCTTTTCAGATATTCCCAGTGATACCTGACATCAACATATAGGATTACTGGTGTTGTATTATCTGTTTCACTATTTTTTAATTTTGTTTTAGCAGCCGTAATATTTGTTTATCTTGGTCCTGAAGAAAGCCTGGATACACTATTGATCATTTGAAGGCTGAAACATGTCGACCTATATTCATTGAGTAGTTTCAAATTAACACTACTCTCTGTATTTTTTAATCCTACCAGTGATAGCAAGTTAATAAAGGTTTTTTGTGCAATCATTAGGTAGTTTTACCTCACCACGGTACACTTTCACTATTACGTTTTATTGCGCTGCACTCTCATCACATTCATTATTTACATATGGGATTTTAGCATCCTAGATAGTACTTGAACATCTTATCAAAACATCCCTGAGCTCCTATCTCACAATGAGGGAGTTGTAGCCCTCAGTAGGACTAGGTTTCCTACTGGGAGGAGAAACCCATATGATGAAGCATGCCACCTATGGTGGGTGAGGGTTTTCGTCCTTAAAGGGATTTCTTCCCCCTCCTTTATAGGGGAGATTGTGAGTAACTCCAGTCCTTCTACCTTTTATGTACATTGTCTGATGTGAGTTTCTTGTGTGCTAACATAGACCTGAGGTTGTTTTGTGTTATGATTAATTATGATTAGGGGATATTCTCCTCACTGGTCTTTAAATTAATTCCCTTGGACCCTCCCCCATCTTGTTTGTGTTCTAGTATCCTGGCCATAGTCACACACCAATGAAGAAGACAAGGTGACACACAAAGACCACACATACACAACTTCCAACATTGCAGCTCTGACCCTGAGGAGTGGCAGCAGTCACACACACAACGTGTCACAATCACTGAAAGCTACCACAGACTGTAAATTACATGACATGTGTAACCAACAAGTGCCAAGGGGAATCCTGAATGTGTCCCATCTGCGTTTGCCCACATCCCCAGCCCTGACAACAAAGACAACCTGGGATGACAACCTGATGAACCTTAGTTTGCCATGCACCCACATCCCGGAGTAACCAGGTCCAAGATGCTGGATGAACACAGAACAACTCAGCAAGCATCAGAAACAGGAACATCCGTAGAGACACAGCCTGTGTAGGAAAAGGGAAGGGTACACGCACAGACATGCTTACACAACACAAAACACGGGCCCAGGCAATGTCACGGGATTACACACTGCCATGAGGGCACTCCACTGTTGTGGAAGGTCCGCTGTGCCTAACCTTGTCTGTGCACGACTCAAACATGTCGGCAGAACACTCGGTCAGTGAGTCAACAACTACAACACACTGAAGGCTCTGCTCACATCAGCCTGGGTACGGGAGTGTCACGTCAGTCATCTGCATACACCCAAAACACGTGTCAAGCAAGGTGCACTGTATACACTGATGAGTCCTTCAACATTGGTGTGCTAAACTGCATGTCCAGTGGAGATGGGCACACAGTCAGGGAAATAGAAACATTGAACAGTGGTAAGCCCACCAGATGTGCATCACTGTAAGACAAAGATGTTAATTTACAAATGCAAAACGTACATCCCTGTGTCATATGCTGAACATCAAACCCTCAGACTGCAGCAGAGGATGCCATGGATCCAGACTACAACAGGACACATATCCCATGGACCACATGGAGTCCATCACTGCAACACTTAATTTCCCTGATCTGAACACTATTACAACTGCAAATGCATGATGCTACTCATCTACATCATGTACATCAAAAGAAAAACCACAAGTAAACAAAAATCGGCTTTATTCAGCAAATGTCAATAAAAAATCAGAAGTCCAAATTAAACTAAGGCCAATGGCCAGTCCAAATACACAGTCCCAACAGGGTGATATGTGACAACTTGTCACCCATTGCTTGCCTGCACTGGTAGGGACAGGGGACATCCCCCTTGGAGGGGCATACAAGGGGCAGGCCAGGCACCGCAGGGACAGGATCAGGGGATGCCAGAGTGCGGCAGTGAAGGGGTGGTGGGTGCAGGAGTGTCACCGGCAACTGCAGTGGAGGTGTCTGACTCAGGGGGGGCCGGCACCACTGTAAGCACAAGTCAGATGGTGTTGGTGCTGCAACCACTGCAGAGGGCTGGTCTGATGGAGTGTACTGGGTCCCCACTGCAGTGCCCGAGTCAGACGGGGTGGTTGTGGACTCCACTGCAGTGCATGCCTCCAAGGGAGTGGAAGGGGGGGCAGATGAGGTGGGCAGGACAGAGGGGGGACCCGGTCTCCACACCAGTGGCACAAACAGGCTGAGCGTCTGGGTTGGGGGTGGAAGAGCAAGTGGCAGGGGCCTAAGCAGTTTGGGGATGCGGTATCGGTGTGTGGGGGAACCTGGGGCAGGGTGTGGTGGGGGAACCTGGGGCAGGGTGTGGCGGGGGAACCTGTGGAGTGGTGGCCTGGGGGATGGAGGAGAGAGACTGGGTGGTGGAGCTGCGTGGTGGTGGGGTCTTGCCCTTCCTGGTCTGGGGTCCTCAGTCTGCCTGCGCCTGGGGGAGGGTGTCCGGGGGCGAGGGGCACTCCCCTCTGTGTGGGTGGACTTCCTCTTCCCCCGGTATGCCGGATCTGCAGGATCGGAGGGGAAGAGGCCGAGGTCACACAGGAAGACCTGCTGTGTAGGTGGGGTTGCAGGTGAGGCAAGGGAAGGGGTCTTGGAGGGAGAGGATTTGGAGGACTGCAGAGTGACTGTGGATGCCTGTGTGTGTGTCTGTTCCCCATCCCCTGTGTGTGTGGTATCTGTCCCCTGAGGATGCTTGTGTGCACTTCTTGCCTTTCATTTGGGTGTGTCTGTGGTGCTCGTGTCTGTGTGCTTGGGTGATTGTGCAGGTGTGCATGTGCTTTGGACAGGTAGGGTGCCAGGAAGTGTGGATGGGGCAGAGGTAGGAGGTGGGAGGGACTGTTGGAGGAGGGACACTGCTGCCGTCAGGGAGGAGTCCATGGACTTATTGCTCCTCTGTAGGGCAGACATACCCGTCGAGATGCCCTCCATGAACGACACCAACTGTGTCAACAGAGTGGTGTGTGCATGGAGGACACTCAGCATTGCTGTCTGCCCTACATGGAGCTGCCAAAGTAGGTACACAGACTCCTCACTCAGGGCAGCAGGGGACACAGGGGCAGGGGGTGCGGTGCCTGGCACGAAGGAGACACGCTCCCAAACACGGGAGCCTCCACGGACCTCTGGAATTGGAGCCAATGGGAGGGCGGTGCTGGTGGTGGCAGGGCCAGACAGAATAGCGGGGGTGTGGTGGCTGCTGACACCCGCCTCCACAAGGGGGTCATCCTCCGAGCTGCTGTGGTCCTCAGCTGAGGTGGATGGTGCTGAGGACTCCTCGGTGTGGCTCCCCTCGCCCTCCGTGCCACTGGGTCCCTTTGACCACTCATCGGATGCTGACCCAGTCTAGCTCCGCTGCTCCTCCTGGTCCATGGAGCTGTCCCCTCCTGTGGCCGTGGATGTATCTGCAAACAATTAGGGAAACAGACAAACATCAGTCACCTGCACTGACCGCACACACCACAGTAAGTACAGCACTTACAGAGCCAGCCCTGGCATCCTTAGTTGAACATTGCCAAAACTCCTCACACAGATTTGGAGAAGCCAATTGTCAGTCTGATGGTCAACCATGGGACTCACACCCCTCCTGCCCTTGCACCCATCTGTCTGGTGCCTGTCTGATGGTAAGACCCCAGTGTGGACACATGCACCACCTACACAGTTGTTGGACATTGCAGGGAACACGGTGAAGTATGTGAACATGCACACATCACATCTCTTTCCACTGAGTCAGTGCAGGTGTCCGGAGAAAGGGATGGCCAGAGTCTAAATAGAAATGCATGTGATGCATACCAGCACCAGACACCATGATGCACCCATGTCCGGATAGTCCATGCCACAATGGGGTGCATGTTGCACATGTCACTCCCCTGCAGGATCACTCTTAGGAAGTTTAATGCCATGACACAGGCATGAGTGCAAAGTCATACATCACTGTCTCCAGTCACATGGCCATGGCAGCCTCCCAACAACAGTCTGCACTGTGTCACAATCCTAGGACATGGGGAATGCAAGTTATGTAACTGACAAGTACACATGTCCATCCCCCAAACACTACATCATCTGAACTAGTATTTGTCCACGTCATGCCAATTGGACATATGGGGGACATGAAACACAACTCCCAGAACCTGAGCACCTCACAGTGTGCTGTGAATGAATAACAGCTGCCTGCAAGTCACAGTCGCATACACCTGTGTGCACAGTCAAGTGATCAAACATCTATAAGTCACAGAAGTATCGTCTCTCATGGTCACATCTCAGATGGCATGCTGAACCCTAACCGACAAACATCCCAGTAGTCCTGACAACGAAGCCACAGCACAATGACACAGAGGCAGACACCTGAGGGAACATGTCACTGATCACAACATGTCAGATGATCCACGGGAGTGGGAGTACAGAGTCTATTGTATGCCCTGGAGTAGGCATGACTGTCCAGCTCCACCTGTAAGAGGGATGAGTCCTGGACAGTAGGCAGGTGTCTAAGCATGTGTGACACACTTGATATACATACTCCTGAGGCCCAAACATTGTTCCCACCCGCAGCATGGGGGGGTGCCAAATACCCCACGGACATGTGGTGAATCAGATCAGCAAGTGGACCACATATCAAAGTTACACCCAGATTACATGTCAGGACTTGGGCATTGTGTGAGCAATTGACCCACCCATGAATCCCACAACATAGTCACCGGAACAAATGCTGTCCCCCACCTTGAGCAAAGCAAAATGCAATGACACAGTCCCCAAGTGACACAATTTCCTGACTGTAAGGGCCACACATATGCGTATCAGATGAGGAGTGGGCATGTCACAATAGAGGGACATGGGTCCTGGACCAAAGACTGATGTACTGTGGAAGTTTAACCAGGCCAGAGGAGGGCACATAGCATGTCAGACAAAGTGCACAGTGCTGTCATGGACTCACCCCCTCCATGCTGCTGTCTGGCCTTCAGCTGCCCATCCAGGTCAGGGAAGAACACCGCCAGGATCCTGAGCATGTGGGGGGTCAGGGTCCGGTGTCCACCCCTCCTGCGAGGAGGCGACAGCTTCAGCTGGACCCTTGCGATCCTCCGGGTCCAGCCTCGAAGGTCCTGCCACCTCTTCTGGCAGTTGCGGATCCGGCGCTTGTAGTCCCCCACGGATCTTACTGCCCGGGCGAAGGTCAGCCAGATTTCCTGCTTCTGGTGGGCATCAACCTGTGAGGATGACAAAGTGAAAATGCCATTACTACACATGCCGAGAAAAACAACAAGGGAACCCTACTCACTTGGAACCAGGGAACTGAAATGATTATCAAAAACAATGGCTCCTGTGGACTAATGGCAAGAAAATCTCAATAAAATAACGCACTATGGCAATGTAATGGGTTATTGTGATGTCAAAAGAGAAGGAGTCGAACACACCTTAGATTAGTATTTCATTCATAATTCTTGTTTATATAGTTCTTTGAAGCAAAATTACATTCATGACATTTAACAATCAATTGATTGTAGTGAGTGGTGTCCCAGTGAAAAAAGGAACCTAAACAAATAAACCTAAATAATTTGTGACATATTCGTGACATATATACAAGGTTTCCTATATTTCATGAAAGCGACCATTGAAAGATATATA